>MU380371.1:0-57328 GCA_022495085.1 Xylaria sp. FL1042
TAAGTAAAACTAACTTAGTGTTTTGTGTTTTATGTTTTGTGTTTTACGTTTTGCGTTTTTGTTTTGTCTGAAGTGGTCCCACTGGCCCTCCATAGTGGTAGCTATTAGACTAGTGTATTACTAAGCACTCCTACCCGTTTTCCTTTATATCCGGGTTGATTTACATATTGGGGCAAGCATATGAAGTTTGTCCAACACATATTGATAAGACTAAGAGTATTAGATACTTGCGTTTAGAGTCAAAGGATATGACTGGTAAAGGCTGCTGGACTTGTAGAGGTGCGAGGCATTATTCTAGCCCTACCAACCAACGCTCAATATCTCTTCGCAGCTAACTTTTGTAAGAGCGGAAGGTCTCCTGCGATCGAACAATCCCGATCTGCGAGCGCTGTTCTCGCTCAAAACTGCTATGTCAGGGATATGAATTGCGTCTATCGTGGCCAAAGAGGGTCGACGGCAGACGTTGGATTATCGGCGACTCGCCGCTTCGTGGAAAGAGGATGGCCTCGGGGCTAAGGCTTCATTTCGTGAATGCGGTGAGTGGCTTTTGTGCGCATTGACCCAACCTGGCACTTTGAAAACTAGAAGGGAAATTTGGCCTGCTACTTGCCAACCTCCCTTCCAGCTCTCTGAGAGCATTCCAGTTAGAGACCGCTAACTCGCCAGATCGAAGTCGTTCCGGGATATACAATTGTATCACTACCTCCTGTTTGCAAGGTCGAATGAGCAAGCCCAGCGCTTCCCAAAGCTATGCCCGTCTCCAAAGGCGTTCCAAAATTTCAGCCCGTATGGTACACAATTGAGTTTATTACAATACTGTAAGCTGCAGACTTGCCCTTATAAGAAACCTGGAATTAATTTTTGTTTATAGTTCAATACCACGCCTACCGATTTCTTTCCACGTTTGGATACGACCAGAGATATGTTGGCGGATTACTCATGCGTATGGCGCTAGCCGACGATGGTCCATCCGCCACCGCTGTTCTAAGGTCTCTGCTTGCATTTTCGTCTCTCCATTGTTATGGGAATCAAGCGCAAGTAGTAGAACTCAAAATCTCCGCTTTTAAAGCTCTGAAATTAGCATCGAGCAACCTCCTAGGAGCTAAAGAAGGCGTGCGGCATATAGGTGCTACTATGGTCCTATGTTCAATCCAAGTAAGTAATTACCTCCTTATCTATTTCTCAAGATCAATGTGCGTTGACGATGATTCGGTAGACTTGTACTTCGGACGAATGGGCAGCGTATATCCGTAGTGTTAAGCACATCATTATCGCAGAGTCACTGAACTCTGCAGCCAGGGACAGCGACTTCCAAGTCTTGGCCGACTGGGCTTCATATCACGAATCCCTGGGATTATTCTCGGCCGCTCACTGGTCCAGAGATGGTACCAATCGTCCAACCGGGAACTTCTGCACCGAGGTATGTATTCATGGCCCCTTCGACGTAGCGTACCTTGCTAAAAATTGGCTTAGGGGCTTTACACACGACCAGACCATCTCAAAGCCATAAATTTGCTGGAAGAGACCTATATGGCTATATCGGCAAAACGCTCTAGGCAGGGGCTCGTGGAAGAACAGGCCGACTACTCCAACTACCTCCGCATCCTCGAATTTAACATCAGACAAACCTTGCTCTCAAATGTGGCGCATGAAGGTGATACAAACACACAGCTCGTCACGGAGCTCTTCACTCTCGCCTTATTAGTATATCTCGGTCGCGCCACCAGTGACCTACTACCAGAGCTAGTCGATAAGACGGAACACCACATCGAGAAGGTATTCTCCATATTCCCCACCCTCGAGTGCTGCGATCGACAATTCCCTCTTTTTGTTCTGGGATGCGAGGCCCGGAACGAGGAGGATAGAGTCAACTTCCTCGACCTCGTTTCTAGGACGCAGACTCGAAGCCAAGCGGCACCGCTAGTCCAGGTCGAGACACTGGTAAAAGCCAGCTGGGCGCAGAGCGATCTAGCTGATCATGCGGGGCTGAAGCTTGATTATATCGAGAAATTAAATGCTCTAATTAGCAGTTGTAAGGTGATACCGACATTTGTTTGAACATATCAAGTCGTTCTGAGAGAGAATTTAGTAGCGAACTACTGTAATAAATAGCATTGTGTACCTTTAGAGATACGCAGCTAATATAGCCTACACACACAAAGCTCCTTCGTCACAACCGATATCCTTGCACCATGCAACCGCTAATAATATTCTTCATCGTCAGCTGCCATAGCTCTCGAGGGTTGATAAGCAGAAAATCTACTTTGTCATCTGCTAGGCGGCTCCGAAGTTCGATTTTTATATAAACTGCACAGTGGTTTCATGCAAGTGAGTGTTCAAATCGAATTTCTGGCAAGTATTCCCGAGCTAACCTCATTTCGGCATAACTAGTTCCCTTAGTATTACCTACGACCCCTGCAACTCCATGTGTCGAGGGATTGTCAACCACATGAATCCACGAGATATCATGGCTTGGGCTCTTATAACCAAAGGAAAATGATTAAAGATTATAAATCAGTATTATAAATCAAGTTGAAGTGAAGTTACCTCCTTATAGATTTTGAAGACTCGATACGTAGTGATATCAGACCTCGGCGAAGATATTAAATATAAATAAAGTCATTCCACTCTCCCAGTGTGTCTCAAGTTTCTACATCAGCGGTACATTTTCTTCAAGCTTGATTCCATCTATTGAAACATTCTATCTAATTCATTTGAATAATTCAAAATGGCGACGTATCTCATTACAGGAGCGTCGAGGGGAATTGGGTACGGTTTCCTCTCAAATCTATCCAGCAACCCGGCGAATACCGTCATCGGACTCGTTCGAAACCGAGCAGCCACTGAGGAGAAAGTCTCCAAGGAGTTAGGATTGCGACGCAATGTCCACATATTGCAAGCGGACATGACCAATTACGACTCTATATTGGTGGGTATTGTTTAGAATTCTCTTTCATCGAATATCCATCGATCCTGACTGTATCTCAGAGAGCCGCTAAAGAGACTGAGAAGATCACGGGAGGGAGTCTTGATTATATCATTGCGAACGCAGGCGTGATGTCACCGGCCGAGCCGTTTGCCAACATTGGAGAACTGTACGTCGTCGAATGAACAAGCCGCTGACAACTGAGACTAATACATGTTGCAAAAATGGCAGGGCCGAGAACCCCAAAGTGTTCGAGGACGCCTTTTATTACACTATGAGCACCAACGTGATTGGCAACGTCTACCTATTTACCTCGCTCATGCCTCTCATCCTCAAGGGAAAAGCCAAGAAGATTATTGCGATTAGTAGTGCGGCCGCCGATATCGACCTGCAACGCAAGTATGATCTGGAGTTGTCGCCTACGTAGTACGTACTTCCTGATTCGATCCCTCGCCTCTTTCTATCGGCAATAGTTTCTAACTGAAATTCGCACACAGCTCTGCTAGCAAGGCCGCGCTATCCATTATCGTGGCCAAATTCAGCGCACAGTACGCGAGGCAAGGTGTTCTCGTCATGAGCATCTGTCCGGGACTGGTTGACACACAGACATTGGACGGTGGTAAGCTAGTGCGATCCGACACCTTGACGATTGAATTTGAGCTAATTAACTGGGCTACAGCAACTGAGGCACAGAAGCAGAGGTATATGGATTGGTTTCAGAGTCTCCAGCGTTATGCACCCCATTTGACGGGACCCAAGACGGCGAAATCTGCGGTCGAGGATGTCTTGGCTGTCATTGATAAATGCAGCGTCGAGAATGGCGATGGTGGATCCTTGTGAGTAACCCCTGGAGTTGATTTCTTTCTTATTTTCGCCGCTTTATGGGGTAAAGATATGCTGTTAGAGTAGTGGGCATATCCGTGGAGCATGGAAAACTCCTAAAAGCTCCGTGTCGATCTGCCCTGAATGAATAACTACTGACTGCAGCGAATTATAGTGTGTCTCAGTTTGGAACTAAGCAGTGGGTTTGAGTGGTTGTCCTAAATGGAACTTTCTAATTGATTGCTTGTCGAACAATTTTTGTACAGGTATGTTATTTGATAGAAAGTGTATAGTTTAGTCTGTCCAAACAAGTTACCGTTGAACTGTAAATTCAATACAGAGTTTGAGCTGAACGATAAGTCTCGGTTTAAACTCTGTTCTTCTTCCTTCAACGAACCCGTCGTCAGAGAAAGCAACCATCTGTATAAGTACCTGGGCTTTCGGGTTTGTGCCTGCCTCCGAGGCAAAGAGTTGTCAGACATGGGCTTACAGTGGCAAACTTGCATATCCCAACATCATCACTGGCCTTGCATGATTCTATCGAGCGTTTGCGTGTGCCACCTCCAATCCGCGGCGACATCCGCGATAAGAATTGGCTGGTCTTTATAGTTATAGTAAGACGAAGTCCTGTAATATATCATAACTATAGTCCGTCAAGAGAATCTCGCACTAACACGATGTTGTCGATTCCGTGTTAAGGAATTAATAAGATCTATAGTGAACTCCGCGACAGAAGAATATTAACTTCTGTTTGGGGCACACCTTCTGTTGTGGCTGAGATAAATACCAATTGGGTAATCGGTGCCTCTCGCTAGACAGCCTAGAATGAGCAGCAATTGAACGACTAATCTGTTAGCAGCCGCAGCTCAACCAAAATTCGACAGCATCACTTACATGTGAGAAGCCCAACGTGATTGGAAGATTTCGTGCAACCTATTACGGCTTAAAATGCTAAAGGCTTGCTAAATCTATTGAAAGAATGAGCCTCATCCGATAACTAACATAGAGACGCTCTTAGTATCATAACTACGTAGTAGTTGCCTGAGCATCATGCTCCATGTTGAAATACTACGTGCGGGGAGGGGTTGCTCCTGGAAATGACCTGTCGGCTGACGCTTAACGAGGCACAGCTAACACAGCCCTTGCTGCGTACGTAAGTACGCTTTCGTAACATGCTACTGATACATTTTCTATTGGTATGTTTCACTTCATTTAGAAAAATCACGCCTATTCAAGATGTGCAGCGATTCTCGAATATACTCCTAGACGATGAAGGATCTGCAGCTATTTGGGGTAAGTTATGAAGTATTTCCTTAGGTCGCTTCTTTCGCAAAGAGATCTGACAGATCCTACCCAAAGACACGCGTACGCCTAGGCGGGGTTCTAGGTAGCGGCCCCTAGAAGACTGTAGCATCCTCCACGAGCTTGGATTCAGCGGGTGGCTCATTGACATTGTATATTATAACATATGCTTCTGGTTTTAGCAAGGCAAAGATAGATGACCAGGCGAAATGGTGCGATGTAACGAAGGAAACGGGCTGAGCTGTAGAGAAGATTGCATATCTCGTGGCACTGAGATGAGGAAGATTCGCAGCGATTAAAATGGGCGGTCTAAACTGTCCAGCCAGGCGGAAAGAATTGGCAAAATAAGTAACCTCATTACGATTATATTACACTATGCTACTTATTAAGATATCAAGTTCACTTTGCCATTTGGTATCTCTACGTAACGTGTTTGAATAAAAATGGCTTGTTCAACTCCGAAAGGCAAGTGGGTTTCATACATAACTCAACTCATACAGTCCCCCGCCTGTATTATTCCGCACATCCAACAGGGTATTATGGTCTTTGAACTCCCAGACTTCTCGTATTCCAGTTATCAGAAACGTCAGTATTTACGAACAATGTTAACGATGAGGTGATACACTGTCCCATTCACAGTAATCGTTCATTAACTGCTTAGCATTAGCGAATGTATGATACTAGAAAAGGGAAAGTAATCTGGGGTCTGACCTTGCGTGTGTCTTCAAGCCATTTCTCTTCTAAGGCAAGTTTTGGCGGAAGGCTCCTTGACTCCCGACTTTTTGGGCGCTGCTGGCTAGGACTCGGTTCCGATGGCGGAGTCAGAGAGACAATAAGTTCTCTTGTGATAGATTGGACCCGAAACGTCTGAAGTTCCTTCTGTTCCGCGGTGTCTCCTAACCGAAGGCGTTCTTGATCCTCCTTGCTCAATTTACAACGTCTTTCTGCAGTGATATTCTTCAACATGTATAAGAGGGTTAGCTCGGAACACCTGTTCCGTGGTTTAAGCAGCCCTTCCTGACGAACGTAGCGTCTAGTCACATCGACCGCTCCTTCATTTGAAAAGGCGATACAATATGACAACGATTTCCCCCAACGTTCGCTGTATATGACTGGGTTATCCCAAGCTCCTTCGAGAACGTCAACATGTACCCAGCGCTCGATGTGTTCCGAATAGACTTCCACCCAAACGTGATCCTCGGCGCTCCAGACCCATCGGGTCCGCGCCCCAACTGCACAGCAAAAAAGACTAAAAACCTGTACCCATTCCCCGACGCGGCCCCGGCAGGTCTCCATTAGTATCCATGGATCTGTGTATCGAGGAAACCGGGTGAACTGAGAACATCTTTTTTGAGTGCACTTGTACACCTCAACACGAAGGGCACCGAAGATGTTCTCCTCTGGTGTCGGGTTCGTGATGCCTTCGCTTACAGTGGGGTGTAAACAGAAATTGCAAGCTGGGTTGTTGACCCACATGAAGTAATCCCTCCTAAACCATCGCATCAATGCACGCACAACACAATCCTGGTACCCCCAATCTGGGCGTGGTGCATCTAGAGACATGGCAATAGCACTGAAGGTATTGAATTCATTTTCAGCATCGTCGTAGATCCGACCCAGTGGAATTCTTCTCAGTGCTTCGTCAAGTAAGCCCGAATTCTCCCACCCGAGAGGTGTGCGCGATAACGAGGAAAGGAGATTGCAGAACTTTTTGGATTCTTTAGCTGAGCGTAGTGAAGACTGTGACAGTAATGATGTGTAGGATGGCAGGCCAACACCGTAAGAGTCAGGCCTTGAATTTGCTGAGATCATTCCGAAACTGGCATTATTATGAGGGTGCAACAGTGCCGGGTAGACGAGCTTTTTTGGCTTGTGTGTTTCGAGTTGAAGTCGGCAGGTGAGAGGCTCCTCGCAGCCCTCCGCAGTAGATTCTCCAGTCTGGATGGCTTTGCCTTTGCCCTTTATCTTCTTAGATGCGACGCGGGTACTAGAAATACATGTTGAGCTGCTTGCCTTGTAAACAAGCGGCAATTTTGTGTTGTCGTTTTCTTCGATGTGATCTGCTGTGTATTTTGACCGAGTTTCCGGCTTATATGTATCTTGACTCGTGGTTGGGGTTGTCTTGTAACCTTCTTGTAAACTGTCTTTGGGACTCTCGGTAGGGAAAGTTGGGAGATGTCCAGTGCGATATTGAATATGCCTGAAAACATCTCCGAATAATTTAATAAGGGCAGTCCCTGATTTTGGGGAACCAGCCACAATATGACCATACAAGCTACCCGTATCTTTATTGATAACCCACGCACCACAATCCCCTTCCTCCAAGTCGTTGCTATTAAAGGTTGCACAAAGCATTTCCTGAAAAGCTTTATCATTGGGCGTGCGGGCGTAGAAAGGTGTGGCAGATGATCTTCCTTGAATATTTCCACGTGAAGTAATGGCGCAGATCTGAGCGATGGGTATATCGCTACTGTCCGTATCAGATAGTGATGTAATAGCAACCTTAGACTTTCCATGCGGTGGTATTGAGACCAAATTCTGGGCCCAGTGACGACTATCAGTGACCTCTAGAAGAGCAAAGTCTGCTTCGGCTCCTGGACTGTCGCGTGGTAAAAGAAATAATTCCCCACGATAATCGAACTCACTGTAGTCGGACTCATTGTAGTCGAACCGTGGTCCTCTTAATGACAGGTTGGAATCCGGGTAGCCCTCGCGATCCTGATTGAGTTCCCTTGATCTGGGTATCATACGACGGTTATCGTCATTTCCCACCGACTGCTCCAAAGCCTCTTGCTCCTTCATATTCAGTGGAAGCGGATCTTCGTGGACATGAGCCATCTCTTCCCCTGCAGTCACATTATTGAGGGGTGGGAGCTCACTTTCGAGTTCAGATGTCGCGTCGAAATCCCCATCAAAACTGCATGCGTCATCGTCAATATCCCTATTATTTTGATTCCTAAAGGATCGCTGCTCTGGAGAGGCTGTCACATCTAGGTGCGTTTGGAATGGGTGAGCTGCTGTTGTGTAGAAATGTTTCTTGCCTACGCGAATCACGCCACCAATAGTTGCTTTGGTTGATAAGTGCTGGCCGTGAGCGTAGCCCGTAATGACTAACGGCATACCAAGTGCACTTGGCGACATCTGCAATTGAACTTTACTCTTATTACCGCAATTACCTGCAGCTAAGGGTATGAGACGGTCAAAATCTGGCGCTCTTGGCATGTGTCCCGTCTTTACCCCAGGATACTGGTCTAAGATTCCACTTTGTTTAATCGTATTCCTAACCTCGCGACGGTGTGCAGCAACTGCGGGCATGGGAGCGTGTTAGACATATTTAAACTCGGGTTTAAAGAAATTGCAAGACCATATTAGAAGAAACGAAAACTTAAAGATCAGGCGCCAAAAAAATTAATACTCACCATCGCAACAAAAGACAATTGTTGGACACGCATTACCTACATTGTGACCAATCATATACATTGACCACTATAAGATTTAGAGTTAGTTTTCCATAGTATGAGCTTGAAAAAGCTTTCGCTTGTGTTTGGGGTGCTGGAATAGGGAGACGGCGGCGCCAAGAATCTCTTACTGTAACCCAGCTTGGGATAGGCTCAACACAACTATCCAAGTACCGTTTTATGGCTGGCGCGATGTTTTTGAACACTTCCCGCGCTTCGCCCTGTGCTTCCCAGATTGAATTCTTTCCGACTTTGCAGATAAAGCGCCCTGTCGAGTGTTCGGGGTTGGGCCATAACTGTTGTGTCGCCGTTATCCTCCGGAGAATTGCAGAGAGTCCCGTCTCCCGCGAAACAAGCCGAGTGGGCAAATATTGGGTTGTGGACATGTCTAAAAGAAAAACAGGGTTAAAGGTTCTGCCAATCTTTGAGCATAGAATCCAGTCAAGGAAAGGCGTGGGAAGTAATTCGAAGATGAGTTGAATTTTGTTAACGTTCGGTAAAGCCTAGTTAGCCTAAGCCTCTATATCTTCACAGGCTGAGAATACGCAATGTGGCTGCATCTGTAGGTCTAACGCGTAATCTGTGTTGTCCTGATAGGAGAATCTTGATTTGGGGGTCGCAGAAGATCGACTGATCCCCCGTAGAGTTACCAGCTTACGTGTCTGGGGCTTAGTACTGCAACTGTCATTGGTATATGAGCAGGACATGCGCTAAGGAAAGCCGATTGAAAACCACCGGTCTCTTGCACCTAATCCTTCATATCATGCCTGCCGAGATGATTTCAACAATCGATATGAGTCTCTTGGAGACACCAGTTGAATCATACACTCAAGCCCAGATATGCCACGAGCTTTGGGGTATTAGACACTCCCCGCAGTTGCTTGTTGCAGACAACAATCTGGCAAATTTTTGGAACTACTATTTCAAAACAATCGCCCTCTCATTACATGATCGCGGACGTCATGTTGCTGTCAGGACACATCGCGATGTTATCGATGTGATCTGTCTCCTGAAAGCGGGTGCCACTAGGCGGGATATAAAACAAAGCCTACGATCTAAGTTGAACACAGATCATACCGATGAGGACGAGCTGTTGGAGAATACTATTGACTTGGCGGCGAGCCTGGCGGTTATGTGTGATTGCGGTATATCCTCGCATGGCTTCTCTGGCAGTACCGAGATACAATGGAAGAATGATTCTCTAGGAGAGTTCCTAGCCAAATATTTTGGGGACAAACCTATACTCTCGCATGAAAACATCAAGCTAGAAAAGACATTCAAGGCGAGAAACTTCGGTCGCATTGCTGGCCTGGAGATCATTTGGACGGACAACCTTGTTGACCATTTGAGGTTAACAGACGACGATACCAAGGTGCATGTTTTCCATCACGCATCATTTTTACAATCCCAGCATTGGAGGTAAGATTGTGCATTTCGATTCGCTTCCCAAGTCCCTCGGATGCTGACGGTAACAGCCCACGAAGCTTGCTCCCAGAGAATCTGGCCGTGGAAACACTTCAAACACTGGCTTTACTGTTTCCCTCGTCAGACTGCGAGACTCAAAAATGGATCTCGAAGCTCCCATTATTGGTGGATCCCGGAATATCTCGATGCGGCCGACTTAAGACCGATCTGAGGCAAATTGAGAGGTTCCAGATATGGCGAGACAGATTGATCATGTTGAAGCAAGTATATGACGAAGCCCAGCCAAGATCACTGAGGCAATGGTGGCACGACCGACGGAACGGAGTCCAGTGGTATACATTCTGGATCGCTGTTCTTGTGCTGATATTGACAGTATTATTCGGAATGGTACAGAGCATTGAGGGGGCGATACAAGCTTATGCATCTCTGAAAGCAATATCAGATCGCCCCGAAATTAAAAGCCCGGTGAATTAATAAGGAAGAAAAGCGTTTGATATAATAGACGAAATACTCGTCCCAGACAAAAAACGGGCCAATTCTCCTTCAAGTAAAGAGGCCAGCTACCGAGCGACCTGTTACTCGTCTAGCCATCGATTGGATTAGGCGGTGCGTAACTGTCCAGGGGTAAGGCACGAGTCAAGACGTCATTATATTTGGTTGCCAGCCTGCTGACGATGAGATTAACCAAGGTCCAAACGTTAGATCAAGCTACCCACCCTAATGCAATCTTCAGGTGGCGTTAAATCTACCCTCAAATTTTTACTAGCTTCTCCGACAGCATAGAGAAGAAAGGAAATATATTGTGTGAGCTTAGCGAAATCAGCGGGCGGGTCCATGGATCCTTGTCGGAAAGTAAAAAAGGAGCAGGATTAAGCTCATACAATGGGTACTTGAATTCGTCAGGATCGTTCTGTCCTGAAGTGTTGTTACCACAAAAGCAGGCACCGACCGAGATGGATGGTAATACAGAGGAGAGATACCAGCAATACGCAGCTCTGTTGGTTCCAGCCGGTGTAGATTATTTGCTGTGTGACAATTAAAATTGCTATTCGGCCGAAATACTGCGCAGAGCAGCAGTAAGAGAGCGGGAAGGACATAGTACAACATGAAGTACCTAAGGTAGTAAGAAATGTACCTAAAGTACCTCCTACACAGAACTATACTACAGTATGAGACTCTAGAATTGCCGCGCCAGTAGATGAAGGCAGGTTAATCCGTCTTAGATCCCTCTCTGCCCCTCTCTCCTTTCCCCTCTCCTTCAGCTTCCTACCGCTGCTGCTACCTTATGGCGATCCACTCGAATTTAGATCTGAGATCCGATCCCAAACCTGACTGTAGGCATGGCAGGGGGTTCATAGACGACCTACTAAGTAGGTACACTAGTACCCGCCATGCCTTGGAAACTTGGCCAATGGGAGGCGCTAGAGCCCCTAGTTAGCTACTTGATTCGGCAAGCTCTGGTTGACTGGCTTGCTCCTTGCATCAAAGAGCACATGTATGCATCAAGTACCTACTATCGGCCTTACAGACCAAAAAACAGGACAACATGGTATGCCAGTATGTATATCGAGCGGTGATAAATAAATGCCAGCAGTTGGACTTGTATATTGATTGTTAAAGAGGTCTGCAACTATTTGTTTACCAGTCTCTACGATCGTAGATAAAGGGAATGCTTACTTGAGGACATTCCGAGGGCACCTAGTAGGTACCTACGTGGTGTCATGAAAATTGTTGGAAACTTGGAATAGCAAAATGTGCAATCATGGCATGACAAGCCTAACGTCTTTGCTCCACCACGTCATCTAGACAAGTGTGAATCAACGCTTGTTGTCCCGAGGGAGGATTACCCGGAATCGGGATTGCTACCTAGCGACGAGAAGCTACCTGGGTAGAAACTACACTGCACGGGCTTAGTGCCCGGCCTGATCGTTGCCAGGGTATCACCCATGTGCTGTAAAATTAGTGAAAGCAGCGTGTGACATTTACTGCATGTAATCCCGATATTACATCACATGGCCACACTCTCAGACAACTCTTTTGAGCTACTTCTGTACGACAGTTGGACGACAATTGGATGATAAGATCCTATTGAGCAGTCATATATATATATGATTCCTTGCGTGGCAAAATTTGCAACGAAATCAAATGCGTTTGGATGATACCTAGATCTACTGGAAGAACAAAGAACAAGGCAAGTCGAGGGCCTAACATTGGTACCTAGCCTACTGTCGTTAGGCGGACTTAGCGGGACACAAGCGCTGTAATCTAATCCTGTGCCGCCCCAACGGCACTGAGCAATGTGGGGAAGACTGGCCCCCAAAGGCACAGAAAGCGGGAATAACAACCTTACCATACCTAAGTCTAGGAATATTCTTGTTGGATACCTCGTAGTCTAGGCATGAAGGCCAGGTATCATATGCTAAAGGGCTATCTATGAATATAGAACTAGATACGCTCGATTATCTTAATATACCCACAATTACGTACCTACACCAAGTAGATTGGAAGAGAAATCATTACTATATGTGAGGTATCACCATCCAGGACAGCGAAGAAAGCCACTATGACGAAAGTACGTGTGACACAACAACAGCAACATGTCCTAGAGTCACATCGGGCTATTTAACTTGTGGTAGGCGTCTTCTAATGAGTAACTTGAGTCACGTCGTTCTAACCTCTCAGATTCAAGTATAACCCTTACAAAGATAATTCTTAATTCCTGTAACGCGCCGCGCACTTGGATCAAAACCACTCAGCCATCCCTTGACATACTGCTCCTCCCACCACCACTCCTCCTCCTCTTTCAAGCCAAATCGTAAGATAGACGGCGTCTTCAGTTCTTTGGACGTTGACGAAAGCAGCAATCGACCTGGTATCCTTTTGTAAACTCTATTCAAGGTATGAAAAAATCCCCGTCCTCCCTCCCAAAAAAAAACAATTGCTCTTGCTTGAAGGGCGATACATATCTCCAGATTCCTATACCTTTTGTTCTTTTTCAAGCTATTCTCCCTATCTATACACAAACGGACATAGTCAGCCTCATAACCTCATATACTTCTCTCTGCTATATATCCACCACCCTGTACATACGTCCGTCTGTCTCCTGAGGTAGGCGCGTAATGTTAGCTCAACATCACCATAGCCACTTGGAACACACTGCGTCGAGCCTTCTCCCATTCACGAGAGTCCTGTTTGATATTGCCATCTTTCCTACTAGGTAGCTTCCATACTCTTCCCTTAGGAAACCTGCTAGTCGAATGCCCCGTTCCTTCGTTTCCTCCTAGTTCAAGTCCCCTGCCCACATTCTTACATCCCTTCACTACCTAAGGCATCCTGTCTTCCTGGCTTTTCCCTCTTCTATTTTCCCTTTGTCTACAATCTTCGCACGCACTTGATTCTTCCACTCTGCTGGCTCTGCACAATTTCTCCTTAGATAGTTCTACCTATTAGCCTACTCGCGTCTTACCCTAGACTTTTGCCCGCGTCCTATGTAAGTCACTAGGTTAGGCCGAATACTTAGTTACCTACCTTGATCATTTTTTGAGTGCATCTCACTTTCTCGCCCGTCTGCTTACCCTATGGGTGTGGGACTTCAAGTGTCCTGCCTCACCCACTACGTGCCTTCCTCCGCATCTGTGTGTCCCACCTGCTGCTTCACCAACGCCTGTGCCTTCCGTTTTTCGTGATGTACTTGTGTCAGGAACCTAGCCCACACTTTCACGTCCTTTTCTTCTCCCTCCCTGTCTTTGTTCCCTTCTCCTCTTCTCCCATCTCACAACTCACCCGCATCAGCAGATTCTGACCGCCAACTGCATCACCATCATCTTCAAGCATCACAGACTCTTCATTCACTCTCACACGCACTACTACGAATTGAAATTTTTTGCACACTTTTTGAGCATCCGTTTTCTGGACCAGCAGATTCTTACCGTCCTTGACAGACAGACAACCACATCACTACTTCGTGTTCGACCTCATTCAAGATGAAGACTTCTGTTGTCCTAGCTGCCATTTCGGCCGGCTTTGTCGTTGCAGATTTGCTGCCTCCACCCGACAATTTCCCTGCCTGCGGTGTAAGTCACTATCCCCTTAGTTGTGCACATCTTCTTGCTTGATGTGTAGCTGATCTTTTCCCGCAGACGACTTGCTTCGGCAACATGCTTGGTCAGGCCTCCCAGCTTGGTTGCAATAGTGGTGGCTCTTCTCAGGACGCCGTCGACGGCGCCTGTCTCTGCAAGAATGTCGATTTTTCCTATGGGATCATTGACTGTGCCAACGCCGTCTGTCCAGATGGCGTAGCCTCTCAGGTCATCCAGTATGGTATTAACTGGTGCGGTGGTATGTTGGCCTAGTTATAACACTTGAATGTGACAAACTGTTAACACCAAATTTACAGAGAAGGGCATTTACATTAGCGGTCTTAGTGCCACTCCCGTGAGTCATCTCCTGACTATTTTGATTTGTTACCCCCTACACAATCGCAGCTACAATGTCAATCGTTCGTCTATAATTATCTGTGCTATATTTTCTATCTTCAGTTACGTAATGACCTATCTGCTTTGTAATTTACTAATTTGTCACAAGGATCCTTCGATTGCCTCCTCACCCACTTATACTCTCTCTGCTGCGTCGACCAATGGAGCTGGTAGCACTGGCTCAGGTACTTCGGCCTCGACTGGGTCCAACATTGGCGGCTCTTCCTCTACTGCGCTCTCCAACGGTGAAACCGCGACTTCGGGTGTTGAAATTCCTATCTCCACGACTGAAATAGTTTCGACCTTGACAAACAGCGACGGAGCTGTAGTGACGACGACCATTGCCACTAGCACCATCTTCTCGACCTCAAGTGCTGAGAGTGGTTCAGGCACAGGGTCAGCCACTGGTAGCGGTTCAGCATCAGAATCTACTTTATTCACCCAGTCAACGAATACTGCTAGCGGCTCTACTGAGATTACCAGCGCTGCTACCGGCGAATCTGGCACAGGAAGCACTCCTACCAGCACCGATTCAGACGGCGCTGCTTGGCAGACTGCAGCACCAGTTGGCCTTGTTGCTGCCGCTGCCGGACTGGCTGCCCTGATGATGTAAGCTTCTGTTTGACGCTCGCTCTAATGGAATTCGAGTTTTGTGGCAGGATTCAGTATTTCCTACCTTAGATATGAGGGGACAGAGTCCCGTAGTCACATAATGCTGGTGTACTTGTGCGTGGACGACATACAAAGATAGGAAGGCTCTAAATTCTTGCTCAGGGACGTGTGGAAAAAGAAGGGATTCGAAGTTTTTCTTTATGATGTATAAATGACTTAGAGGTCCAGAGTCAGACCGCTAATACCGTATCTGAGATACCCTTCCCTGGCCTCAGGAGTTGGGAGTTCAATTTCGTTGCGGACGCTAATCAATACACTTCCTCATGCATTCCTTGGGACATGGCCATTAGCCGCAATGGAATATACTGTTCAGAATTTCATCTACAAACGAATTGGTTGTGTTCCGTGATCGACTATGGCACTTCTAACTTGTAAATTTCCAATGTTGTTACACACAACTTGCACTTAGGTAGGCTGCGTTCATGGTTTGCTGCGGGGTACCTGGTCGCCTATTCTCGGCAAATCAGAGGTGCGTCTCCGCGTGGCATTAACATCATACTCCATACCGTTAGGGCGGAAGCTTGCCTCTATGCCTTGGGGTGGGCGTTTCCAGTGCAATCTCGCCAAATTTTATTTACTGAGCCAACGAAGCTTGAGTCTCTGTCGAAAAGACTCGCGAGGGGATCGCGCCCTTGCCCTTCCTACAAGATTCGAATCACTCTACTGGTGCACATAGCTACAAGAGGCCCTGCAACGTGAAGCTGGGAACACATTCTTGCTCGTGGAGGCAATCTACACCTATCTGTCATTTCTCCTGCTTGTCTAGCTCCTTAGCGTCACACAGCATACTTTTTATACGTAGTACAATCATTGCCTTCAATTGCCTGTCCCAGGAAAGGATGGCAACCACTTCGACCAAAATTCGCCTCGCGACCGCGTCCCCAGCTACGCAGAGCACGAGGCAAGAAACACTTGCCCAGCTTGAAAAACTTGCCCGGTCCGCCGGGAATAGAAACGCAGATTTCTTGCTCTTGCCTGAGTACGCCAGAGTTGATTATCTCTTGTTCTGGCGAAACCCTTTTGCTCCCACACGCCACTACTTGCTTATGAACTAACGACGCCCCCCCCTTTCGCCGACTTTGCTTATCGATAGTAGATGTTGTCTGACTTTTGGTTCTCATAGAGCGTACTTTGGTGGATACCCCAGAGGCTCTGATTTCGGTTGTAAAATCGGCGGGCGAACTGAGGAGGGCCGAGATGAGTTCCGAAGGTACTTTCGGGAGGCGATTGACTTGGGTGACGTCGTTGGACCTGCTGGAGCCGGCGGGCTGGGAAAGTGGGTAAAGAGGGAATTGAGGGCCGATACAGGAGATGAGGACGAGGGACAGAATAAGGACTCTGGGAATGAAGGATCGGCGAAGAGGAGAGGTGACGGTACACGTGAGGAACTCGAACGCATCGCTCGTGAAACCGGGGTCTTCGTCGTCGTGGGACTTGTAGAACGCGCTGGCGGCAGTCTATATTGCGCTGTTGTGTACGGTAAGCTTCCCCTGCAGTTATTTCCTTCCTGTTTCAGTAGCTCGCAGAGGTGAGAATTTCATGTTGGGACAACGAACGTGTCTCGGGAGTATACAGAATTCCCGGGATCCATACTTGTTTCGCCTCAAAGAGTGCTTACTGACTCCTGCTGATTATAGTGTGTCCCCGACGGGGTATGATTGGTAAAAGGAGGAAGGTTATGCCTGTGAGTCTTGTGCTATCTCCTGGTTTTCTTTCGGACGAACACGGGTCAAGGTCAATACAGCTCTGTGAATAAGAGGCTGTATCTAAATATCGAGAGCAAATAAACGGCTAATATTACATTACAGACAGGCACGGAACGGCTCATTTGGGCCCAAGGCTCGCCTGCGACACTTCAAGCCGTTAGCACTGCCATCCGCGGCACTCGTGTGAATCTTGCTGCGGCCATCTGTTGGGAGAACTACATGCCGCTCTTGAGACAGTCACTCTATGCACAGAAGTACGTGGATATCCTGTTTCTCTAAACTCGCACTTGCTGACATAGATATCACCGTTAGTATTAACTTGTATTTTGCGCCTACGGCCGATGGTAGGGACACATGGCTTCCTCTTAGTAAGTCACTCCGTCAAACATATCCCTAGTGAATCCCAACTCCTTGTGTATCTGATTAATTCTCCTGACGAGACGCTAATATGAATTGCACACCCATATAGTGCGTACCATTGGAAATGAAGGACGTTGCTTTGTCGTGACCTCCAACATGTGCGTGCGCGAGGGCACCAAGCATGTACCACGGGAGAGGCGAAACTCGTGTATCACGGAGGAGGGATTTGAAATCGCCCTCCCATCATCACCTTCGTCTCGGAAGGAAGGAGGTTCCTCAAGCGTCAGCCCACTAGCGGGCCACGGCGCCGGGTCTGCTTCGAAGGCACGTCGTCGGTCCGTGTTCGACGAAGACGGCAACGAGATCGTGCTCAGCAGCCCCATCGAACCCCCTAGGTCTAAGATTGGTCTAGGTCTCGTTGTTGGTGCTTCTGTATCCTCGTCGGCTATCATCGAAGAGGACGAGGTGGAAGATGCTAAACCTGCAGCAGAGACGGCGAAGTTCGCCTCGCGTGGTGGTTCGAGCATCGTTTCGCCGTTTGGGGAGGTGCTCGCCGGCCCGCAGTGGGAAGACGACGAGGGAATCATTTACGCCGATGTCGATATGGAGGATTGCGTCCGTGGTCGTCTGGATTTGGATGCTGCGGGAAGTTATTCACGGTGAGCTTCTCATTCCTTGTTACTCTCTCCTAGCCTCCCTATATCTTCGACCTATTTTATCCCAGTGTGATCGATGTGTTGAATTACAAGCTTAGCTTAGTGTCAAGAGGCGCTAGAGCTAAAGTTCTATTTTTCATCACGACGGATATATATGCTGACAATATGGGGAATATGAATAGAAACGACGCTTTCAAGTTGTCCGTCGAGGGCCTGGATCTAAGTCCTCTGCCGTACTACGCATAGCCGTTACCGTATAGCCTGAAATTGATTGCACATAGTATGTATGGGTTCAGCTGGAAAGTATCATGCACATACAAGATTGTACGAGAAATTGATCACGATTCCATAATTCACTGTTCGATAGTTGATAGCGCCGTACATAGTCCTCGCGGGAGTTCTTGATTGGGTTGAGCAATTCGTCTAATCTACTGTTGTTCACCCTCCCAACCACTACCGAATGAATTCCTCTCATCCACGTAATACTAGCTCTTCGCAAACTTGAAATGTCGTGCAAGAAAAAACACAAATTCGGGTATCAAGTAATGTAACCGGCCTCATAATCCGGCCCCGACGCCTAATCACCCAGTATACCCTGTCTTTGTCCCGCCTACCTGGGATGAACATCCTAAACCCTCGCATAGTAGTCATCCGCTACTTGAAATCAGACTTCCCGCCAAGCCGTACGTACAATAGAAAAGACATAGTTCAACCTAGGAACGAGCAACTAGGTATTCATAAAAATGGACTTCGGCTGATGTACACCATCAACGTTGAAGGTTATCCGCCTGTATTAATTAATCCATCTCCTTTTCCTTCTCTTTAAGCCCAGGGTTCTCATCCTTCTCCTCCACTGGACCTCTTTCAGATACCTCCCTTGGACTCGCGAGAGGACTGTTAACACCAGCAACGCTACCACTGATACTATCAGCCCTGCCATGCCCAGGAAGACTACTACGGATGCTCGCGCCATCTCCCATGCTTTGCTTGCCGGCGTATAGACTATTGCGTTCTCCGGGAAGAGCTGGTGCTATACCAGTTGTGGAGTAAATGCTCGTTCGCTCGTTGCCTGCAATCCTCGTGGTCGACTGGTGTAGACCTGGGGTCGGGGGGATGTCTCGCATACCATCCATATTGGCGCTCAGAACGCTTAATGGTAGACTCTCACGACTGCCTCCCCAGACTGATGACGGAGCTAGAGCTCGAACTGAAGCGTCGGTATCCATGGATCGTCTACGTCTCCTCTTGCTTGAAGAAGCAAGAGTGAGAATGGAGGCATTGTCCGTCAACAAATTGTTGGCCGTGGCGGAATTATATGTTGTGGGATGGTTATGCGGTGCAAGATGCGGCGGGATGGCGGAGGCGGGCGAGTTCGTGGGGAAAGGTTGTGAGAATTGTATAGTTTGAGTGTTGTTCTGATGCGACGAATGACCGCCAGCTATGTGCCCGCCATTGGTGCCGCCATTCGGGGCCATTGACTGAATAGTCGTGAGCGTGGTTGTTAAGGATCGTACTGAAGGAGCTGGCGAAGAAAATGTGCTGTCTCCTCCTCTGCGTGTATCAAAACCACCACCAGCAGTTCGACTCGTCCCCGCTACCGAGGATGCCATATGTGATGGCGCATGGATGGACTGGTGATCTGTAGAGAGCGTAGGCGCTGCTGAGTTGGCGCGAGCTGTGCGATGGGCGGCCCTGTCAACAGACGAAGAGCTCGACTCCCGACTTAGGTCTAACGACTGGTTCGAGCCCCTACCGGCTCGCGAAACCGAGAGCGACGGATTGCTCTGCGGAGCAACGAGGATACGGCCGGATTGTGGGTAGGGATTATTGTTCTTGAATGCTCGCTTCTTAGAGCCCTTGAAGGCAGCTTCGCGCTTAGAGTGGCCATTCCGGCCACCTGCGGCAGATGACGATGCAGTCTTGAAGTTGGCGAGCTTTCTGACCCAAGTTGCAAAAGGTCGTCGGCGACTCGCACGTTCCGGATGGTCTGGGCCAGCTTAGGTTAGATTCTTTCTTTGACGAGGCATCGTGAGGTCATGAGCAACGACGATAGTGGAAAGGCATGGCCTTAGATGGGAGTTTTGTATCGTGTTGGGATGGAATATATTTACCGGTTGCAAGATGAGAGGTCTCATTCATGGCCATTTGCGTAGGATAGCGGCGATTGGTAAAGTGAAGCAGCTTCGGTGATGAGTTTCGCCGCGAGAAACTCGGCGATGCTGGATGAAGCACAACCGGCGGTGTTTTTGGTGGTGAAGTCCGAGCTGTCGCGGATGTGTTGCGGATGTTGTTGCGGACGGAGTGCTGTGACACTGCCAGCGGACGATGAACGATCGAGTGTACGGGGATGGATACTGCTGGATCTCGGGAGGCACGGGTGCTGGCCACAATTAAGAGGGTTAGGAGGGTTAGGAGGGTCAGGAAGATCAGACGTTGATCTTTGTACTATTTGAGTCTGGTATCGACGACGAAGAGGGAGGAGCCAGGAATGCTAAAGGTTGTGGTGTTCTCTAAAAAGCCCAAGCTTGACAGGGTAGCACCACGCATTGCGCAGGAGAGCCTAAAAGTAAATTACGAGCCTTGTTAGGTAGCTGTATCAGTACCTAACTGTACCTACGTGCCCTTAACTAAAGCATTAACACGCTTTAATCTCGCCACTACTGGTGCACCTAAAAGGAAACTTAGATAGACTCAGCGCACCTGAGAGGCTCTCCCTAAAGACGCTAAAGCGCACTCTAAGGCCCATACCCGTAGTTAAAATGCGAGGTTCCTCCTTATCCAGATCTGAAGCCTTCTCTGTATGCGTACATTAATGCAGCTCGGCCCCTGCTGATTGCGTCACTTGAGTATATATAAGTACATAGTATGTATACATGGTCTTACTGTGTACACTTATGTAGGTGTATACATGGTGTGTACATGAGTGCGTGGTTGGATAATAGGCCTCTTGCACAGTAAGCCCACTCATTCAAAGGTACCAGGAGTGTATCTATTAGGTAGCTCTTTAGTGCACTGTGATGCTAATTGGAAGTGCTTTCACCACCATTGGCCCACTCTATTCGAGTCCGCCGAGGGAGCGCGCTTGAAGATAGATACCTTGTACCTTGCACCTACCGTCACATTTCATCGAAAACCTGACGTAACCTTCACGCTGAGAGGCTGAAAAAGCCACAGTTATCAGTTTCCAGGGAAAGGCGAAAATTATGCGGTTCATGATTTCCTTCCATCTATCTAGCAATGTCCATACAGCCATTGCCAGAGGACGTGGTTGCTCAGATCAAATCTTCGACCACTATCACGACTCTTAATGGCGTCGTCTGTGGGCTATTGACGAACTCTCTTGATTCTGGAGCCTCTAAAGTAACTGTAACCGTAGACTACCTACGCGGGAACTGCTGTGTTGAGGATGATGGACTGGGAATACCGCCTGCTGAGTTTCTACCCAGTGGTGGCTTGGGCAAGCTCCATTGTAAGCCCGGATAGTCTTGATGATCTAGAACTTCTCATTCGGCTGACCATTCCTACAAAGTCACCTCTAAATTTCCCTTGCGTGAAGGGATCCATGGGAGGTATGGTACATTCTTAGCATCATTGGCATCTTTGTCGCTGCTCTCTGTAACCTCTCACCATCACCAGTATCATACCCACAACTCAATCCAAATCCATAATTCAGACGTCCTAGCACGGCATATCCCTACTCCCCCAGACCAAAGACTGTTAAACTTCCCCCATGGTACGAGAGTGGCTGTACGAGACCTCTTTGGTTCAATGCCCGTCAGGGTGAAACAGAGAGGGATAGACGCAGAAAGAGGCATCCATTCTAAGCACTGGGAACTTCTTAAACGCGATATCGTCGCATTAATACTTGCGTGGGGTCGGCCTGTTTCAGTCTCAGTTCGAGAGTCTGCCAGCCGCTGGACATTGTCCATTCATAACAACCAAGTACGGGATGAAGAATCCGGGCTCGATATTACGGCAAAGGTATCCAAGATCTTGTACCAAGCTCAACTTTCCGACGAAAACAAGGCGGAGACTTGGGTTCCGCTAAAGGCGTCGTCTGGAAGGCTGTCGGTTGCTGGTGCGGTATCCTTACACCCCATCGCAACAAAACGAATGCAGTTCATCAGCATAGGGATACGCCCAGTACTCAACGAGCATGGCTCGAATGTCCTATATGAAGAGATAAACCGAATATTTTCAAATTCGAGTTACGGCGTGGAGGAAGGGACCGAAAGTCTTAAAAGTGATGAGCACAATAGAAGGGACGGGTTCACCAGCCAAGAGCTCAAGGGTCGTAAAGGTGTAGATCGCTGGCCAATGTTCTACATGAAAATCCACATCGACGAGTGCAAACGATCCTTTGCATTTGAGGAGGTAGATGAGCTTCTAGGTGAGAGGCACGGGAACCTAGCCGCTATAGTCGACATGTTAAAGGCGGTAGTCTACGAGTTTTTAAGAAAATATCGGTTTCGCCCAAAACGAATCAGGAATACAGGAGACGACACCCCCAGAAAAGGCTCAAGGCCAGATTCCCGCAAAAGCAGTCTGTCCAGGAAATCTGGTTCCAGGTCAGCTTCGGCAACTGGAAGTGCAACCCGGGAGAATGAGCTCGTTGGGGACCTGGCCACGACGCAACTAAGCATTCGTTGCGGCCAAACCCCACATTTGCGATCAGGATCTCCATTTGATCTCTGGTCTCGAATCAAATCCGGCTCGCCTCATCAAGCCCCATGTGATACGAAAACAAATGAGCAGTCTACAGGTCATGAGCATCAGGCTCCTACCTCATCTGGTGTGCTAGCTTCAGATCTGGACAGAAACAAATCCGATTCTATTGCACCTTTGTTTGGCTCTGATGGAAGCTTATTGCGGCCGCCTTTCGAGGTACAAGAACCCATGGTCCGCGGTATGGATCAAGCGCACCAATCTTCGATGCTAGAAAATAGATCGTTGGATAAAAATATCAGATGGACAAACCCAGCCACGAAAGAAACGTTAATTCTTGATTCAACAACCGGCTTCGTTGTCCCATCAGCAAAACTCGGCGAAGAAGAACGCAAAAAGGCGGATTTAGCATCGTGCAAACGACTTCAGTCACATGACAAATCAGGCTCTAATGGGAATCAGAGTGTGTGGCTAAGAGAACTACTATCATCTTGGGAAAACCCCATTTTCAAGACCACGGAGCCACACATCCCCAGCGCATTCGGCGAGGTGAATAGTTTTGGCCAACCATTGCAACCCTTCGGATGTAGTACCTGGCTCCAAGATTCTCCAGGACTAGGGCCCCCTATTCAGGGTCGAGTAACCAAAGTCGCGTTGCGTAATGCTGAGGTTGTTGCGCAGGTCGATCGAAAGTTCATTTTTGCTAAGGTTCCAGTTGATTCATACGCACACGAACCTATATCATCGCGTTCAACAGCACCGCTTCTGGTTATCATCGATCAACATGCTGCAGATGAAAGATATAGAGTTGAGTCGCTAATGAAAGAATATTTCCAGCCCATAAACATGGAGAAGAGTGATACTACATCAATTTCACAGGCTTCGCCACTGTTGGATCCATCTATAGCTTGTACGGAATTGTTAGAGCGGTCATTGAAATTTGACGTGTCTGTCAGAGATGCGGCGCAGCTTGAACATTCGGCGCCGCACTTTGCCCACTGGGGTATTCATTACCATATCTCTCTGATGTCTCCGACTACGAATGTCAACCACAGACAAGTCGAGGTGACGAGCCTACCACCAACTATCGCTGAGCGATGCCGACTTGAGCCACGTCTCTTAATTGAGCTTCTGAGGAAGGAAACTTGGAAAGTCGACCAGCGCGATCATCGTAGCATTACTTCGAGAAACTATAGTCCTCAAGATGGTGAAGCTACTAGACCACACTGGTTCACCCGGTTTCATGGGTGTCCTGAAGGAATTTTGGATATGATTAACTCCAGGGCATGTCGTAGCTCCATTATGTTCAATGATCCGCTCTCCCTGGAGGAATGTACAAGCTTACTGAAACGTCTTGCGGATTGCGCGTTTCCTTTTCAATGCGCTCACGGCCGACCGTCCATGGTACCACTAATAGACCTCGGCGATCATATGGCTTACACTACTAACAAGGGGGACTCTTTTGGGAAAGCATTCAAGGCATGGAAAACGGACGGACAGAAAAAAGACCAAGCGGAATGAGATCCAGTGACAATATTTGTATATTTATTAGTAATATTGAGATACCCAATAGTTACAATAATGGATATTAATCTAATCTAGAAGGCCTTCTCTGACTTGTTTTCAATGCTTTAGCCCTAGTGCCTTTGAGTCAGCATAGGTACCTCAGTAGAGCACTCAAGCCACAGGTTCTCCTGCACCGCCACAGCACCTGTCTGCCTAACCTCCTAGGTATGGCAAGTCAATTTAGCACTGTGCTGTGACGTCGAAGCTAGCTCCTGTCGTAGACATCTATCAAGCAGAACACCAACTATGCCTATCTAGCTGTCGCGCAAACTCGAGCATGAACCATGGCTTTGCTTTTGGTATGTACTATCTCAAAAACTTTGTCGAAGGATAGATGGACTCAATCCGTAGCTAACTTCTCTGCCCCTCAGTGGAAAGCATTCGACTTCTTCGAAGTCAGCCAGGTCAAGCTCGGCGATGACGAGACGCGGTCGTTCTTCGAGAATAACGAAATCTCCAGTGTGTGTTCCGGTTCCGAGAGCCTTTTTCTTGGCAGCGACAATGGATACGTGCGCATAATCGGCCCTAGCTGGAAAGTCCTGCGGAGTTTCCACGCACACGAAACAGGGCGCATCACCCACATGCGCCAGGTCGAGGGCACCAGTTTGCTGGTCACAGTTTCGGTACGGATTGCCTATGTCCTTGGATCGGGAATGGAGTATTACTAATAGTGGATAGGAGGACCTGAGCAACGAGCCGGTGTTAAAGGTGTGGGCGCTCGACAAGCCGGTTAAGAAAACAGGACTACCAACCTGTTTGAGCACCATCAACATAAACAACGGGCGCAAACAATTCCCAGTGAGTCAAATAACCCCTTTTAGATATACATGTGCTAATTACAATGCTCACAGATATCCGCCTTTGCTGCTCTCGATGATCTCTCCCAGCTCGCAGTGGGCTTCGCTAACGGTGCCGTTACGGTAATCCGAGGTGACTTAATACACGACCGGGGCACGAAGCAGAGAGTCGTATACGAATCCGAAGAGCCGATTACGGGGGTCGAATTTGTGTCAGATCCAAAGCTTACAACGCTGTTCCTTGCAACTACTTCGAAACTCTTGAAACTCGTCATCTCCGGGAGAGGACATGGACAACCACCACGAACCGTTGAAGATTCAGGGTGTGCCGCGGGGTGTATGACAGTAAACAAGAAAACCGATGATATAATCGTGGTCCGGGAGGATGCTGTCTATTACTATACCGTCGACGGCAGAGGACTCTGCTTTGCTAATGACGGAGCTACCACACTCGTGTCGACCTTTGAAGATTACGTCGCCCTCGTTGCACCACCTACGTCTTCAAAGAATGGTACATCGGATAATATGCGTAGACGCTTCGGCGGTGCGAGCACGGAATCATTGTTTAGTGCTGCTACCTTCACGATGGTTGATCCGCAGTTGCAAATAGTTGCCCATTCGGAGACGCTCATTTCACCAGTGAAAGCACTCTTTCAGATTTGGGGTGATCTATTCATCTTGACTCAAGATGGAAAGGTAAGATGCAATCCTTGAGACTTAGAATGCCATATATGCTGATGCCAGCTAGATTAACAGGTACCACGAAAAGCCGCTAAATCAAAGGCTCGAACTTCTGTATCAACGAAATCTGTTTCCACTTGCCATCAGTCTTGCACAGAAATGCAGCTTAGGCGTACAGCAACAAAACTTTATTTACAGGAGGTACGGTGATCATTTATATCAGAAGGGAGACTACGACAGTGCCATGGCCCAGTATATCAAAGCAATCGACAACACAGAGCCCTCCCAAGTAATTCGCAAGGTAAGGTTTCCCTCCAAATTATTAGTTCTATCCCTCTGACGGCCATCGAGTTTCTTGACACGCAAAGGATACATAACCTCATTGAGTATCTTGAAGAATTGCATGAGCACCACAAAGCAACGGCAGATCATACCACGCTCCTACTCAATTGCTACGCGAAACTTAAGGATGTTGAAAAGCTCGAGAAGTTTATTAGATCCGAAGGGGATCTAAAGTTCGATTTGGAGACAGCTATCAACATGTGTAGGCAAGGAGGTTATTTTGAGCAAGCGGCATATCTTGCAACGAAGCACGGTGAGAGCGATCTGGTCGTGGATATCTTGATTGAGGACTCCAAGCGTTATTCTGAGGCACTAGATTTCATCTGGCATCTGGACGCCGAAACAGTTGGTAATTCCGATTTTCTACTTAAGAAATTCACTAACCCTCTACAGGCCTATTCTTGTTTGATGAAATATGCTAGAGTATTGCTGGAGCATTGCCCCAATAGTACAGCTGAGTTTTTCATTGATTATTATACGGGTAAATACAAACCCAAAATACATACTGCACCTGTAGAAGCAGTCTCCGTACCATCCGGAAACCGTTTAGCAGCTGGTGCGGCCAATGCTGTTCAGAACCTTACGAGCTTGCTACCTCTACCATACATGGGCACCTCCAGTGCTCCTTCGCCCGCTACACAAGGAGACGGTCAGCCCATGGCTGAGCATGGGACACCAGACCCCGGGCGTGATGATGATTCTATTACTAAATATACCCCACCACCTCCTCGGTCCGCATTTTCATCCTTTATAGATCATCCCGACGAATTCATTGTTTTTCTCGAAGCATGTCTTAAATCCAATTCTCTCGCAGAGAGGGATATCGCCGACATCTACACAACATTGTTCGAAATGTACCTTCATAAAGCAAAGGATGGTAAAGGCGTGCAAAAAGAAGAATGGGAGCTCAAGGCCAAGAAACTCATAGAAGGGCATGATTTGCCCATCGAAAATTCAAATGTCCTCCTCTTATCTCACTTATCTGATTTCCACGACGGTACAACGCTTGTGAAAGAGCAGTCGGGTCTTCTCTTCGATATATTTCGCTCCTACACTTCGGCCAAAGACACGCGCGGGGCTATTAGAGCCCTACAGAAATATGGTCCGCGAGAGCCTCAGCTCTACCCTGCTGCACTCGCATATTTCACGTCAGATCCACGCATTCTTGACGAAGCAGGCCCCGAAGAGCTGACAGATGTATTGAAGAAAATCGACGCTGACGGCCTCATGGCCCCGTTACAGGTCATCCAGACGTTAGGCTCTAACGCTGTCGCAACTATGGGCATGATAAAACCGTATTTGCACGAAACAATTACGCGAGAACGCCGTGAAATCGCCACCAACAAGCGACAAATAGCTTCATTTCGGAAAGAAACTGAACAGAAGCGCGTTGAAATTGCAGAACTCGGCAGTAAACCGGCCGTCTTCCAAGCCCAAAGATGTCCTGGATGTGGAGCTCCGCTAGATCTACCCGTTGTGCACTTTTTATGCAAGCATAGCTTTCACCAGCGGTGCCTCAAGATTAGTAGCTCTGCTGGAGATAGCGACGGGAGTGATAAGACCGAATGTCCTGTCTGCGCCTCAAACAACGCCGCCGTGAGGGCTATGAAGCGCGGGCAGGAGGAGCGGGCTGAACGTCATGATCTTTTCCGCGACGCGCTTAGTAAAAGTGACGAGCGCTTTAAGACTGTCGCGCAGTGGTTTGGTCAGGGCGTGATGGGAACTGGTGGGCTCGAGTAAGGGATACTACGGCGTATAATGGCAAAACAAACTATGATACAGTACGTGGCTAGGTACCTGTCTATTGGTCGATCCGCTTCGTCCGGGCTGTTTAATATATCAGATGGTAATGCCTAAATGTCATGGATACCTAGATACATATGATTGCAGGTAGTGTACAGGTGAAACCGATTCGAACTTGCTCATTTAACGAGCACGCTAGTTCAAGGAAACAATGTACATATATTTTAACATTGACACCCTAGGTGTTCTTCCAAGACGAAAGCCCGTCTCTCTATCTATGTCTAGCCTCCAACGTCAAACAGCCAGTTTAACCATCTTCCCAGAATTCTATTCTCAACCCCAAGATGTGTACGCCAGTCGTTAATGTGGTCTAAACGTAAACCTTTCAATGATTCCGCTACTTTTTTATCATTACCAGCACCGGGAACAGCAGCCTCTGTAATCTCTGCATGCCGCACAGTCATCCGCAGATCAGGCGCATTTGCGTCTACTAGCAATTGGACTGGCAAATTAGGTCGCGGCCGCGGATCGTCGGCCGTCGGGTGCAGCGAGAAAGTGAACTGCGGCGTCTGCGCGTAGATCCAGTCCCGCGACCTCAGCTCGGCGACGCCGGCTTGGATCTCGGGGATGTCTTCCGCGTCCGCCGCGTCTAGGATCTCGATGCCGATTTCCGTCTTTTCATTACTGGCCTTGGTGTGTTGGGTTAGGGGTTTGTTGTTGTTGGTGTTGTTGTACATGGCTAGGAATTCGGCGACGACCGCGTCCTCGAACTCGGTGTTCGATATCCCGACGTTGCGCACGGGCGACCGCACGCTCTCGACGCCGCGGGCCTTGATGTAGGGCGCTAGGGGAGACCATAGGAGCTGGCTGAGGAAGGGGAGATGTGGTGAGGAGAGGAGGCAGGTGCCGTGGTGTAGAGAGCGCGTGCGCGTTAATTTGTAGGCGGAGCCCGAGATCTTGAATGTCTTGGCAACGCCGTTCTTGCTCTTTATCCTCGTGTCTGTGTCGCGGGATGGTGAAGCTGTTGCAGTGGTTGATGAAGAAACGTCAAGCACGATGTCATGACGCTCGTTCACGCGCACGCCGTGGGGGATTTTCTCCAGCCCTTGTAATGCCCGCACGACCATCTCGGCGTGCTTGTTGCGGTCGAAGGAGGCCGGCGGGCCAATGACGCTGTAGTTCACGTTGCCTGCGTCGTGGAACACCGTGCCGCCGCCGGAGCGGCGGCGCACGAGGAGGACATCATCGTTGTCTGCCTCGACTGAAGTAGTTCCTTCTCCATCCACGCTTAGCTTTTCCACCACTGTGTTTTCCTCACGCAACTGTCTGAGAATCCCACGCTGATTTACTAGGCCGAGATTTACCTCGACCCAGGGGTTCTGGTTCCGCCCGATGACGATGCAGGAGCGGTTCGTGTACAGGAGGAGAACCACGGAGTCCGGGGGTGATTTTTGGAGCAGGAAGTGCTCTATTGAGAGATTCAAATAAGGGTCCGTGCTTCTGGAGATGTATACTTGCACCAAGTTTGAGGGGTGAGATACGGATTCGGCGGAGAAAAAGCGAGATGGTATTATCAACTGGCTTTGCGGACATCTCACTTTTGCGAAGCCGATGCCGTGATGAGAATGATGACGGACCGCTGATAAGCGGCTGGATACGACCCTGAGGGCCATGGACACCAGTTAAGTGGGAGGGAATTGGATTAAATTTAACGTATAATGAACTTCATTTTATTAACATTGATGAGTCTAATGGACTAAATATTAGTTTTGCTAGGTTGACTTCAACTTGAAGCGAAGAACTGAGAGTGATAGAGTGAGAAGTTCAGTGAGGCTGGTGAAAACGTTGAGCCCTGTAAGAAGTTTGGTAGCATGCAGATGGTTAGGTACCTAGGTACCACACGGGTTTCAAATGTTACTCTATCTACAGGGGTCCAGTCTCCAAGGACCCAAGAGAACCCCACCAAAATGCCACTAATGCCGGACATTGTCCAGAAATTCGTAGTGGTATCGAACTCATGTCTACTTTCTACATAGATACCTACATATGTACTTAGTAGTTTTCCTTAGGTATCTACCATTGAGCTATATATCTAGACTCTAATGTTGCGGAAATTGCGCTATCAAATAGCGAAGGCTCAATTCAATTGACATACTCTTTACAGCTTTTCCTAATCTGCCATTTATATTGCTACTCCAGCACCAACAGCATGTCGACTTTCGGGAAAGCTTTCCGGGTCACCACGTATGTCTTCACCCCTCATAATAGCCCATTGAGTGTACAATTCGTTAGTGAATATCTTCTAACGACTGTGGTTTTAGCTACGGTGAATTTCACTATCGATCCGTCGGCTGCATTGTCGACGGCTGCCCGAGCATGCAGCTCACTGAAGACGATGTCCAGCCTGAGATGACCCGTCGAAGGCCCGGTCAGAGCTCTATAACAACCCCGCGAAACGAGAAAAGCCGCGTGACGATAGTCAGGCACTGAATTTAGAGTCAAACTAAGCACACGCATCGGCCTAATAGTCCTAAACGAGGAGAAAGGGGCCAAGGACTATAGCAACTAGACCATGGACCTGTATCCCAGGTCGAGCCACGCCGATTGGACTTACTCGAAAAATACGGTGTAAACGCGAGTAGTGGTGGCGGTCGCAGCTCAGGCACAAGACAATTAGACACATAGCGGTTCAGGTCGATTGCTGAGAAGTACTTGAAGACGTCATACGGCGTAGAGATCACCACCTTCGTCACCTTGGTCGGCGCTATACATGTTCCCGCCCACACCAGAGTCCGGCTTTCACGGATCTTATCCAAACTATTGACAGGGCTACCGTTGACAAGTTTCTCTCCGTACGTTTTCCCGAGGAGGCTTCAAGAAAGATGGAGGACATCGCCAAATTCCGGGACGTGCCCGGCTCTGTTCTCAACGACCCCTTTTTTCGAGCTCTAGATGTTCCCGCAAATGGCAGATTACGGCGCCGGACGGAACAAAAGTTCCAGGTGCTTGAGAGACATTACAATCTTCACTTACAGATTCCGATCCATACCATTACTATGATCAATTATGCAGTAAGTGCGCTGCCTAATCAACTAATATACATAGATTTTCTTAGATTATCTCATCGGCTGTTGCCATGTACCCAAGAATCATACTCAGATTACACAGAAGCTACGAGGCAAACTTAGAACTATCAAACTCCTTGAGCCACGCCCCGATCGTGCGAATCTCAAGTTGCGTAGCTGCGCGGATAAACTGCGGCTCGGCAAGGATGTCGTCGAGCGTCCGGAGATCCCAGACGTGCCCGGCCCCGTTGATCAAATGCTCGGGCTGCGACTCCCAGTGGCGCTGCGGTGCGAGGTCAGAATGATAGCAGAGATCCTTCCAGGGGTCGGCGCTGCCGTCAACAAACAAGAGCCGCTCAGCCTTGAAGTCGAAGTCACCGTAGACGTTCCATCTAGCCAGGTCCGGTGAGGCAGGTATTTGGTTGTACTTCCCTATTTATCGGTTGCGTTAGCAATTCACAGGCGAATAAAGCCAGAAGATGGACAGAGGAGGTTTGTTTCTTACCCTTTGGAAAAGCCCAGTTGCACCACTCCTGGGTGTACGAGGTGTCTATGACACGGGATAGCAGGGACTTCTTGCCGTACGGCTGCGCCGCTTGATACGCCCCGAATTCTGTGCAGGTCGTGTACAGGTAGCTTCGCTCGGCCCCGCTGGTGGTGTTGGCCCACCAGTCTGGGTGCTGCGTGCCGAAGCATTCAGGGCTGTCGTAGTCGCCGCTCTCGCACAGCGGGAGGATCACGCGCTTGATGTACGCCGCGTAGTTGCCCAGGTTCTTCCACGCCTGGCCACCGGTGTACTTGGCTAGCGCCTGGTCCACGGCGGTCGTGCTAGCCGCCGCATTGATGTCCGTTACGTTATTGCAGAAGTAGAAGAAATCTAAATGATCGAACTGCGGGTTCCAGTTGATCTCTTGCCATGTGTACGACGGGTAGTAGAACGGGCCACCAATAGGGAAGGCAATGGTCTGCGCGAAATCCCGGATGTCCTTGAGCGCGCCGAGGCCGAATATCTCCTTCAGCTGCTGGATGGCGGCCTGGTTCTTGGAGTGGACCAGAACGTCGATCTTATCAACGATATCGTTGACGCTGGCGACGCAGTCTTGCGGACCCAGCAGCTGGATCGGGTCATACCACTGGGGGTAGTCCACTTGGCCGTGGATAACGCCGCTGCTGGAGATAGCGGCATAAAATGTCTTGGGATACGTCTTGATCGTGAACGCTGAAAGGGCACCTGGGTAGCTACCGCCATAGAGGATCCAGGGCGTCGAAGGCGCATTGATGTTCTCGACACCTGGAAGCTTCACTTTCTTGGCGAACACGTCGAAGTCGGCAATGACTTGCTCCGTCGCCAAGTAGAGCAGCTCATCTGTTGTCGAGGAGTTGAATGGAACACTTGTCCCGTAAAAGCGGTTCTCAAGGACAACGCCAATGCCGTTGAACGCTTTCATAAACTGGGTGATGAGACTGCTATCTAGATGCGTGTCGCCATCAATAGGACCCTCTCCGGCCAGATAGAGAAAGACTGGTCCGCCAGGCTTGTAGTAGGATGTCTCTACGAAGTAGCGTTGCTTGTAGGTCCCGTTCACATGAGAGGGATAACGTGGGCTATGAGGGAAGTGATCGATCTACGTGAAACAGTTAGTAGCCACTTTATAGGAGAACACCAATCATCCTGAAGTAGGTATACCAGTTCAGGTAGGTAGTATACCGCTTACAGTCTGGTCGAAATAATACGCAGGACGACTCTGCGATACCACCGAGCTATCGGCAGCTGCTTCAACTCGCCTTGGCACCCGCTGTCTTGGCGGTAAGGAATGTGCGGAGGCCAAGGAGCTAAGCAGTCCGCTATAGCAGAACAGCCAGAAGAATATCGAGTACAGCTCCATCGTGTCCCAAGAAAGCCAAGATATCAATGCCTCTCTCCAATTGTTTATTGGGAGGATACTGAGAGGAAGAATACCACGCGACCGGCGATGCCAATTCAACGACTATTTATCAGCTATGTTTATCCCCCGCGTGTTTACTGTGCGTTAGGACAGATTCGGCAGGTGGAAGAGCAGAGCAACCCAGTCTAGTTAGTGATGTAAGACAGACGATCGTCTTATCACGTAAGTATACACAATTGATTCCGCCGTATTGACTACGTACTCCTGCAAGGGAAATTACGCTTATACTGTATGACCGTATAGACTGAATAGAGCGTTATATCTACCAGGCATAGGCGATCCCTGTCCAGTCTTGTCTTTCATTATCAATAAGAGTTGCGATGTCGCGATACTTAAGCACTACAGGGTGCTACAGTAGATTGTCATAAACCGGCCATCTAACCTACCTTGAAGAACGTTCTATAAAGATATCCCCGAAACATATCCTTTACATGTGTTGTTCCCTCTCAATCGTAGTATAGTCTTTTGCGGGCTTTACTAGCAACCAGTGCCTACTCCACAGAATGACGGTGCGCTCGATAAACAAGGATGCTATGGATAATAATCCCCCTCTATCAGAGTAAATACTACTTAGTATATACACTACCTTGGCCAAGCAATGACCCTTGCATGTTGAGCCGCCCCGGTCGCCGAGAGCAGTACCAGGGGCTCGGGACCATGACAGACGCAAGGGGGTATTCGTCCAATCGCTTACGTACCTATTAAACCTTATGTGCACCTCGCCTATACCTAATAATTTCACCCTCCGCCCTCACTACCTCTATAGCACTTATCTCGTCAGGCTCCGGCACATACCGGTGGCATAACAAGACAGATAGCACGTATCTAAAGATAACCACGAGTGCGTCACAGGTCCCTATGAAGAGGAGGCCTGAGAGGACCAGCGACCCGAATAAAATATGAATAGCGGTCGCAGTAGATAGAAGCCATGACCATGTAATATATAAACTCTTTTCCTCTGGAGATTATTCGTATCTCGTCTTGGGACACAGCCGGCACCCACGCCGATTTCCAATATCCACGGAGTCGTGTGGGAAGCAATCAGGGCCACTGGCCGAACCCAATGTTGATGCCCTTGTCTTTATCGCTGTACATCCTCCTTACGCGAAGGCGTACTCGAAATGTACCCGCAAGGTGGATGGGGATGCTAAGTATCGTCCAGACAAGGGGCGCGAAGATGGTGTTCGACCACCAGGAGTACACTTCATAATAACATCAGCCAAGGTTCCGTCAACGAATTTAGGGTGCATGCTTTACTTACCTGTCCCAACCCCTAGCTTTCAACTTACCGTGGCGACATTCGCAACGGCTCCAAGCGCGACGATATATTGCATAGCCGTCAATACCCACTGTTTGAAAGCCGTGTCTGGCTTGTGGAGACGATACCTACCGAGGCTGCGCTGCAGCATCCTTTCCGGCTGACGGAAGTCGAAGACCCGTTCCATGTACACGCTTGGGCTCCCGAATGAAATCAGGAGTGACAGCAGCGGTCTGCGGCCGACAACGTTAAGCATGGCCATCTCGCGCCCAGCGAGGCGAGGATCGGTGGCGTGACGCCGAGAAGCACCTACGTTGTCGAGGCGGCGGCTTTGACGTACTCGGATGTGTTTTCGAGCAAACAGTTCACGACTAATTGTACTAGCACGCTGAGCTTGCCGCCTCCTCCGAGCCAGTCTTTCTTGAAGTCTTGTGGCCGGCCTGTCAAGTAGTTCGCAAACTCCTGGCTACAGTTATTATGTAGGATGTATTCGTACTCGCGGCCATGCTGAGGGTAAAAGTTCTGGAACTAGGAGGCGATTAATACCAAAGTAGAAGTGATGAATAGGGAGCTAATTAATAGGAAGGTTGCGTTAATGCGAGGCTCCAGGACTGTTCCGATAGCCATTTCGACTGTCTTCTCTTAGATTTGTCGTCAGGGTCGAGGGGAACGTTCGGATTGGTTTTCTATAATCTTGGGCGAGGTTCCAGTCGGTAGGTACCCCCTAATAAGAGTCTCTAGTTAGATGGTATCGCTCAAGACGTAGGTCATCGGGTCCAGAAAGCAGGCGAGCAAGTCTAGCACCCACTCGACGCAACCCAGCGGGCTGTGTACTTATACCTATCATTGTGTGTGCTATACATAGCCACTGTCAGCTACGCCTAATAGGTGCAAGTTCCTGGCTTATGTTTCTAAGCCTCATTGTGTGAGAGGAAGACCAGGCGAGGGGTCGGTTAGAACGGTCAGCCTTGCGCACACGAATGGGGAATATGTAGTGGCTTTTGTAGAGTGACCAATACGAACGTCAATCTAGATACTAGAACATGATAGACGCGAACCTCCCTGCCAACTCAAAATTGTAGAGGTAATCGGAATATCAGTGCAACTTGCAAATAGTTAAAATACCATCCAAGGTCTATTGCTTGCATTTCAGTCTTATATGCCCCACCTGTCCGAGCATATACATTTCCTCGTCGAGCACCGTCAAAGCCTTTTACAGAATGGGAAATCTACAGTGACGGAAATCAAGACACCTGGCTCGTTACGGTGACAGGTGTGGCAGCATTTTCCATACTTCTGCGCGCAGCAGTGTCACCAGGCGTTCAACGGACCTATACCAGATAATACATTGCAGCTGGCTTCCGTAGTGGCGGCACTTAGCTACGTGATGTAGCATCCCCCCCTGCTTCTAATATTATTGCAGCCACATATACGTTCTCAATAACCTAATAAAAAGTAATTAATGACAGCCTCATATAGAAGTATGGGTCGGTAATCGGTTCCACAAGCCACATAAAGCTAGAAATCATCATGTACCTAACATTTGGCTACACGCTTATGTTGCAATGGATATAATCCACAGATTTCGAAAGCGTACGTACCTACAATTCTATTAGCAGCGTCTCACTCTCAACCTCTTAAGTTTGCTTCTGATGACGAGAAAACGGGTTGATTCTGCTACATGGGCCCATAATGTGGTATTTTCAATTGTTGCTTTAGAAAGCTTCTAGTGGATTAGGCTTACAGACTGGTGAAGAGGTCAGACCGTCTCCAATAAAATTGATAAAATTTTCAATTCGGTCTATGTTTAAATTCATAAGTCCTCTAGTTATGGGAATACGCACTAACATTCGATATAAGCTCATGATCAGATACCACTCTAAAGAACCGTCGGACTAAGAGGAGGGGAAGCCAAATTTATCCTGGGTATCTCCCAAGGAGCGGGGGGCATCCCCATCTTTCACATACCTATAACAAGGTGGATTTTTGGCTAACGGTCGGAGGAATTTATGTATCGTTGTTCTAAGTACCTATATGTGCTTCTTTGACCCAATAATGTTTTTTTCTTGGGCCCGAACATTCTCGTGGTTGGATACTTCGGGGGTTTCCGAATCTAGCCCTGACGCCTGCTTTTTCTTGTGTCTCTTATCCCGTTTCATATAAGAACACAATATTCCTATGTACTCCACTATGTATCTCGATATAACTTTCTTGATTGATAGATAGGCTGTTTGCTATCACTTTAGTGGACTTGGCACCCTACATAGACGATTAGCTTTCCGCATGGACTCTGTACAACATTGAAGATTTACACATAAGTACACCTTTTGTTCCTATCCATTGAGTCGATGTCATGCATTTCCTCAACACTTCCTATCCAATCCTACTATAGTGACGTCTTTTTCCACCTCTGGTAAAGCAGACCGAATGTATCAACCAGACTACTCGACCTTGAATTCATATACAGCAACCATTACAATGCCTCACCAGCTAACATCTATCGGACTCGCTCATCTACAAGATTATCTTACATGGTCACATATTATTCTCCTCATTCCTGTTTGTACTTTGTCCTACGGCTTCATATTAGCCGTTCATCGCGTGTACTTCAGTCCTCTAGCGTCGATTCCAGGCCCATTTCTTGCCAAAGTTACTCATTGGTATGAATTCTACTACAACGTTATTCACACGGGGAAATACTACGAAAAAATTCGCAAATTTCACGACAAGTATGGTGTGTGATTTCCTATCTAGTTAGATGACTACTGTACTAAGATATCAACCTAGGTCCCGTGGTACGCATCACGCCAGAAGAGGTCCACGTCATGGAAGGGTCTGCGTACAACGACATTTTCGTTGTGGGAGCCGTGAGAAACACAGATGCCTACCCCCGCTTCAGTAACGGCACTGGGTTTGAAGGTAACTCCATGGCCATGGCGTAGTAGTCGAACAGTGCATTGACCAAGGACCTAGATATGACGGCAATCTCCGTTGCACACGACGCTCATCGGCGACTGCGAGCTCCTCTCGATAAATTGTTTGCACGCAATAGTATTTTGCGCATTGAGTCACGAATCACTGATCGTGTAACACGGCTGTGCGATAGACTCTCATGCTACGAGGGGACCGGGGAAGTAGTCAACTTGACAAACGCGCTCAGCTCACTCACGACGGATATTATCTCTTCCGTCATTTTCGAGGAGTCTAGTGACTATCTTGGAGACCCAGATTTCAATAACGAATGGTATGAGACACTGAAACAGGGTACACGATGCGTGTTCGTGTTTAAGCACTTGCCGTGGGTGATTGGGTAAGTACCTTGACCCCCTTGAGTTACGTTGGACATGGACTGATAGCACGTCAGCATAATTGGAAAGCCAATACTACGATCTGTGATCATTCATGCCACTCGCTGGACTGTTTGGGATGAGGTAAGTTTTTCTGGTCTTGTCATAGCATTAAGCGGTTTGATAACGTTCTATCGTCACGCCTCCTTATGAGTTACTATATTAATACTCACCTAAGACCTAACATAGAAAGCTCGTCGCGAGCTCCTCCTCATTCGCAAGCGGCCTACCGACGCGTTGAAAACGCGAGACAAAACTACTGTACTCGACCACTTAGTACACAGCAGCCTCGTTGAGAAAGAGTTTGGTAGGGGTGGGTTTCCCCGTCTCGCCCAGTTGATTCAGCAAGCTGGGGCACACAATGTGTCGCACACACTTGGGACCATCATCACATATCTACTAATGAACCCAGAAAAACTCGAACCATTACGCAAAGAACTTGAGGATATCTGGAGTAAGCATGATGGGGAGTCGACTACGCCATCCTGGCTTGAACTGGAAAAGGCACCGTACTTAAGTGCTGTGGTGGCCGAGGGATTAAGGTGAGCTTCAACTTGTAGCTTGCTGACTGGCTAGGTTAATTTGGTTCCTCACAATTTGTTAGGATGGCGATCGGCGGCATGAACCGCACGCCCCGGGTATTCCCTGACGATACCATCAAAATATGTGGCTTCGTCATTCCTCCAGGGGTTCGTTCCTCGTTGTTCAATGTGCTAACCATTTAGGATACAGCCAGGCCAGATATACTGACTCTAACATAGACACCAATATCCATGACGACTCATTGGATGCATAACGACCCGGTCGTCTTTCCCAATCCGGAATCTTTCGAACCTAATCGATGGCTCACGACGGACCCTAAGAAGCTGAATACTATGAAGATGTATCACGTGCCATTTGCGAAAGGGAGTAGAAACTGCGTTGGCCAGAAGTGAGTTACATATGCATACTGACATAGCCCTTGCCGCACGTTTATTCTATGAAACCACTGCTAAACTCCAGGGAAAGCCTCGTTTATATGCAGGTATTCCACACACTTTCTCGCCTCTTCAGACCCGGAGCTCCTAAATTGTTTCTTCATGACACGACATTAAGGGATATCGTGGCAGTCCAGTAGGAATTTTAGAACTTCTCCTTTTCTATCCTCCCGAGTAGCGAGAGCAATTACAACTTGGATTACATGGGAGTCTTCTCAGTTTAATTATTGCCTGATACTCTCAAAATCTTTCGAGATCTCTATGGCGTAGCCAATGGCTAACCTCTGCTGTCCAGTGGTCTTTTGTTCCCAATGCCGCCTTTTGACTCGAAAGGGGTAAGGGTAACCGTGTCACCATGAGACCGCTAAGATATAACTAAAGCAATGCAAGCTTTATGCCATGCTTTATCGACGCAGTTATCGCACATTAAGTAGTGGAATGAATCCAACTGTCATGATAAAGTGTTTTGTTTTTATACATGCTTCTTTATGGCCGCTAGTCTATTTACTCTCAATGTATGAGTGTTTCGACGCCTTCCTGATACTGTCTTAAACCCGCACCTCTGAGCGATGCCATCTAATCGGTACATAAATATATCCACCTTAGTGTCATCAAACGTTGACGCCTTCTTCCTTCTCAATATCTGCCTGACTAGGCGACCACTTGTCTTGAAGGTTCTTATCAAGCGTTAGCCCGTAGACATCCTTGGGCCACCACTCTCCCCAGCTCGTAAGAAATATCTGCTCCGGATCCTCTGGCAAGTCATCGCGAGTGAAAGCCCTAAGGATGCTTTGCGCACCTGTTTTGGGGCAGTCAGCTCTTCTGTGTAGGGGTGTATGGAAGCTGAATCATAGATGAACGCACCTTCAGGTATGCTCTTCGCGTCGGGGAGGTTATCTGGTATTTTGAGATCACTGCCTCTAACTAGCCCCGTGTTTGGGATTAGGCCTGGAGACACGGCGACAACTTCGCAAGAACCCTGGAGTTGACGGCGCCACCAGTGTGCATTGAGGAGCTGAGTGAATTTGGTAGCGGGGTACACGCCCTTGTCTGTCTCTTTCGCGGCCAGCATCACGTCCTCTAGGGTGCCTTCGATTATTATAGTTAGCTTTGCTAGCGGCTGTAGGCAGATTGAGTTTCGCCTACTTGTATCTTCAACATTCCGCACAGCGCCAGAAGAGACGACCACAATGCGAGTCTTGGACTGTTCTAGCTTGGGCCGTAGTAGATGAAGCAGATAATGCTGTGCTACAAGTTGTGTTAGTCATGATCACGGTACTACTTAACTTGGGCGGTTCGGACACACAGAGATGATTGACTAGGTATGCCTCAATCCACTTGGAGCCGTGTGGCCCCTTTTCCGCGACTGTTTTGACCATGCCGGTTGCTGCATTGAGCATGAGGTAGTCAATTGGGCTAGGGCCAAGCTTTTCGATAGTCTGCTGCGCGAATGTCTTCACAGCTTTCATGTTGTTTAGCTCAAGGGGGAGGATGGTGACGGTGTGCTTGCTGTTGTCATATTTGAGCGCACTGTAGGCATCTGTTGTTGTCTTGAGATCTCGAGCGCCAAGAATAAAGTTGTAAGGTTGCGATTGCACGAGCAATTGCTTGATAGCCTCGAAACCCTACACAGAATTAGCGGTTACTTGTGATGATTCATGAGCCGGCCTGATGCTGCCGCTTACGAGGCCCGAGGTTGCGCCGGTAGCAACGATAGTCTTGGCGATAGTCGACATTGTAAGTAGGCTGTTCTCAGGTGCTCTCTAACTGATTGTTAGTTCTGATGTGAATTGTTGTGGACTGTGTTCTCTTCTTATATATAACCTTAAGCCAGTTCCATGTTTTGTCAGCAATCGTGTATAAAAGCGGCGATAGTTGATGTTAAAGCCGGTAGTGTTGCTTCCTTGATCTCATAATTACCAACTGGAGTAAATGCAATTGTTAGCTCCGCCGAATTGTTATAGTGCTCGCATACGCACTTAGCTTGGCTATCATTCTTTTCATTACTATCTTATAAGTGGTTTGATTTGTAATTTACATGGGAGTGTTCTAAGCTGCTTGAACGTTACGTGATGTCAGACCCTACTACGTAGAGACGAGTTGAATCACAACTCAGATGATATCAATTCAGATCATTACATGCATTTGGCGGATTGCTGCATTCCTGTATTTTTTTTGCATAATTGCATATAAGCGGAAAATGCAATAAACCGACAGATGCTTTCTGTGGTTCTTCGACGGATTTCCACAAAATGGAGCCCCAGTATGCACCATTCCAAGGCTGGTTTAGCGCAATCAGTGCTTCTGGTCGCGGCCCTGTCTATTTCGTAGCCGATGCCGAAATTTTTGAAGCTTCCCCAAGTCTATATATCCTTCCAACCATAAACCATCTCAAACTCCTTCCTCCCTCCCCCTTCCCCCTGCAATTACTCTACGTGTGCCGTAATTAATTCTCTTATATCTCTCCTAATACTTGCGTCATAAATCACAATGCAGCGCGCTCTGTCATCACGCGCCAGGGCTTCTGTTCTGTCCTCGGCTGCTACCAAGTACCGGGCCGGTGCTGGTCTGTCACAACAGCTTCGTTTTGCACACAAGGTTCGCTTACCTTTCTGTTAACTTTACCATACCTGCTGAAGGTGCATGGAGCTGACTCATGTGTTGTAGGAGCTCAAATTTGGTGTTGAGGGTCGAGCATCGCTGCTTGCCGGTGTAGAGACTTTGGCAAAGGCTGTTGCCACCACATTAGGTCCCAAGGGCCGAAATGTCCTGATTGAGTCTAGCTACGGCTCACCGAAAATCACAAAGGGTATTTAAGCTCCTGCTCGTAAAAAAAAAAAGGGTTGGCTGTGCTAACAGCGCTTCTAACAGATGGTGTCACTGTCGCCAAGGCCATCAGCTTGCAGGACAAGTTCGAAAACCTGGGTGCTCGATTGCTTCAAGATGTTGCCTCAAAAACCAACGAGTCCGCCGGTGATGGTACTACAAGTGCTACCGTGCTAGCCCGAGCCATCTTCTCCGAGACCGTCAAGAACGTTGCTGCCGGTTGCAACCCCATGGACCTCCGCCGTGGTACTCAAGCTGCTGTAGACGCTGTTGTTGAGTACCTCCAAAAGAACAAGCGTGATATCACCACCAGCGAAGAGATTGCCCAGGTTGCCACCATCAGTGCCAACGGAGATACTCACATTGGTAAGCTGATAGCTAATGCCATGGAGAAGGTTGGCAAAGAAGGCGTCATTACCGTGAAGGAAGGCAAGACTTTGAACGACGAGCTCGAGGTTACTGAGGGTATGCGATTTGACCGTGGTTTCGTTTCCCCATACTTCATCACCGATACCAAGGCCCAGAAGGTCGAGTTCGAGAAGCCTCTTATCCTTCTTTCTGAGAAGAAGATTTCAGCTGTGCAGGATATCATTCCTGCTCTCGAAGCCTCGACCCAAATGCGCCGCCCACTTGTTATCATTGCTGAGGATATTGATGGTGAGGCCCTTGCTGTCTGCATTCTCAATAAGCTCCGTGGTCAGCTGCAAGTTGCTGCCGTTAAAGCCCCCGGCTTCGGTGACAACCGCAAGTCTATCCTCGGCGATATCGGTGTTCTCACCAACGGAACTGTCTTCACCGATGAGCTCGACATTAAGCTCGAGAAGGCCACTCCTGATCTGCTTGGGTCTACCGGCTCTATCACCATCACCAAGGAGGACACTATCATCCTGAATGGCGAGGGTAGCAAGGACGCTATCGCTCAGCGTTGTGAACAAATCCGTGGCGTTATGTCTGACCCTAGCACTTCTGATTACGAGAAGGAGAAGCTTCAAGAGCGTCTGGCTAAGCTGTCTGGCGGTGTTGCTGTTATTAAGGTCGGTGGCTCATCTGAAGTTGAAGTTGGTGAGAAGAAGGACCGATTTGTAGATGCTTTGAACGCTACCCGCGCTGCCGTTGAGGAAGGTATCCTGCCTGGTGGTGGCACTGCCCTCCTCAAGGCCTCCGCTCACGCCCTGAAGGATGTCAAGCCTTCCAACTTCGACCAGCAGCTTGGTGTTAGTATCATCAAGAACGCCATCACCCGGCCCGCTCGCACTATCGTCGAAAACGCTGGTCTTGAGGGCTCGGTAGTCGTTGGCAAGCTGATGGATGAGTTCGGCGCCGACTTCAACAAGGGCTTTGACAGCTCCAAGGGCGAGTACGTCGACATGATCCAGTCTGGTATCCTCGACCCCTTCAAGGTTGTCCGAACTGGCCTCGTTGATGCTAGTGGCGTTGCTTCGTTGCTCGGTACCACAGAGGTTGCTATTGTTGAGGCACCGGAAGAGAAGCCTGCACCCTCTATGGGTGGTATGGGCGGTATGGGAGGAATGGGTGGCATGGGTGGCATGATGTAAGAGATTACATAAATGACACTCAACCCTGTTTCTTCTCTTGTATCAAAAGCAAAATTTTTGGGCTAAAAGGAGCATGGAATTTGGTGTTTGGGGGATGGATTTTATCGTCTCATGTGCCATGTAATCTCTTCCTCTCCCCTCTACACTCATCACGTGTATATTGATGTTCATATTACGACTGATATCCCGAGCGACGTTGTATACTATAGCTAGCTGCCCTGGCCACTACTCCTTAGTAGTTTGTGGTCATTGGCTATAAACCAAAAAAATTGATAAAGTTAATGACCTTTTACTCTTAGACGTCAATGTTCTGAAGGCTTTTTCGAGGATGCCTACATAAGGCATCAATGAATACTATGCTTTCTTCAACTTCGTACCTCGCCATAGTGTTGCCTATTGACTACAGTGTGGACCAAGTTAGGTAAGATCTTCTTGTGTGCTACTTTTAGCTTCTCATTATCTAGCTCGCTTCTGTACAATCTTAGAGTGCTCATAGCTCATCTATAGCTTATTGATGAATCAAGTGGTGTATCCAGGGGCGATACGAATTGATTAGAACCACTCCTAGGCAACATTATCCTCGCAACAGATGAATAGACAACAATTTACAAACCAAGGTAATATATTCAAGTATACCTGATTTGGTAGTCAATTGTCAGTTCTTCGTTGCTTCGAAATGAGCTTTTGAAACTTGTGATATAAATCTGTAAAGGATGTAGATAAGATATTGCCTCTCACGTTTCTCAGTGCGTGCCCGGAGTCGCAGGACGACTCTTTATAACTCAAACGCATAAGACATTCCTTTATTATTATTATTTTTCTTAGATTCTATGATAAAAGAGGTAATCTACTTGTATAATTGATACCTTTGTGCTAAGCCCAAAAGAATACCCATGGTATCTCATTATGTTGCGCTCAAAAGTTGACCGAGAATTGTTCGAGTATCTAGATAGTCAAATTGACAATAGCGATTACATAATTTGGTGTTTGCTTAAGACTCTAGTATGATGCACACCTGCACTCTTAGAACAAAGGTGATCCAAAATTCCAAAATCGTGAGCTCGAGCTTTAGCAGGATATAGCTCTTGCACACTCTTTATAAGATTTCCCTCCTTTTGTTACAATATATTGTCCTTCTTCCTTTTGATTTTCCTTCTATTGATTCTATGCTATTCTTTTGTTTGTTTATTTATTCGTTGGGCATCTTCCAGCCATCCTTGCTCATCTCATTGGATCTGAGCTTTGTTAGGTAGAGCTAATGATTGTTGCCGAGAAGCAAAAAGACGTGGGAGCACCTGCAAGTAACTGTACATATGTTGTACAGTGCATTAGGTAGGGCTTGTATGTACCAATTAATGTCAGGTCATATCCGTAGGTAGACTACGTACGTGTAGTTACCCCTCGTCCGCCAAGCCAACAGCCTGGTATCTCTTCTTCATCTCACGGTCAACCGCTAAGCCCCCACCTCGTCGTCACCCCACTAAGGCTCTAGTGTGTACTGTTTTCGTCTGCCTTGGGGTTGTTGTGGCCTTGGGAAATGTACCATCCGTAGCTGCCTACTTGCCTGCGTAGAGTGCACTGGCAGCTGCACTGCTAGGTACAAAGATGCCCTGAGAGCTATTGTTCACTGGCACAGTGCGCATGTATTTAACCCGGTCGGGACGTCACTTTTTTTTCAAACCAAGACGAGTCCGACATCTCATCTTCCCCTCCATTGCGCCAGTGTCCCACCAAGCACATCCCACATCGAAGTCAGGCTACCTACCTACCTACTTGCCTGCCTACCTGCCGCCTAGTCTCTAAACTAACCAGACCTCTCTCTTTCCCTCATCTACCACCCTCTACTATCACGACTCCTGCTTGGTCAAACCCAAGTCTTTAGCGATTGAAGACCACGTCAGCGTGCTCAGCCATTCTATTCACTTCTGTTAGTCCTGCCTGCTGCAACCCTCCCTACCGCCCTTCTGTCTTTCTATATCTACCTGTCTCTCTCCATGTGCGCTCAAGACTGTCGGCGCTAACACTCAAACTTCATAGCTTTCTGAAACCCCTCCACGCCGCCTTCAATTCTTCCACTACCGCCATGGTAAGAATCGCTCCCACCGTCTCCTTTTCAATAGAAGTGCCCTATTTGCTAACTTCTTAACTTCTCATAGTCTCAATCAGGGTTTGTTCTCTCCCCCCAAAGTTCCATCATCGCCTCTCAAAACTCCCCGCACGCGATCGTATGAGCAATCATGCGCCGCCCAGCGGTGTTCGAGATTCTGATTGGCAGGCTGCGATAGGAGTGGCTAACAGTATCTCCTCTCTAGAGCCTCCGTTTCGCAGGAATGCATAACTGCATTCAACGATCTCAAGCTTGCCAAGAAGTACAAATACATCATCTACAAACTCTCAGACGACAACCGGGAGATTGTAGTCGAGGAAGCCTCTGCGGATAAGGACTGGGAGGCCTTCCGCGAGAAGCTTGTTTCGGCTACCTCTAAGACCAAGAGTGTAAGCTGTGCTGGCGCCCTCATTTAACTTCATGCCATACTCACGTCCTGGTAGGGTGCCGTTTCGAAGGGCCCCCGATACGCCGTTTACGACTTCGAGTACAGCCTCGCTAGCGGAGAGGGTTCCCGGTTCGTGCCACAATTCAGCCTGGAGGATTCACTATGCTTACAGCGGACACAGAAACAAGATCACGTTCATCGCTTGGTCTCCAGATGATGCTGGTGTCATGGTTAGTATATCCGATCCTGTATCCGCACACGCCGCCTTGAAAACTAACATCCCAATAGCCCAAGATGGTGTACGCCTCGTCCAAAGAAGGCCTCAAGCGTTCACTCAATGGTGTTGCCGTCGAGGTCCAAGCCAACGACCCAGATGATATTGAGCATGACACAGTGCTGAAGGTTGTCAGCAAGGGTCTGGCTGGTTAGGTGCGCCGTGGCAGCTAGATTATGAATTAGACGGGAAAGATAAAAAGCCTGACTGGGTAATTCCGGCCTGCGAAGAGCACGATACCGCGACGAGGGGCATGTCGTTGCAAGTCTGTCCGCCACAGACTCACAACGGGCAGTAGTTTGGTAGCTTATCACGATGATTGCACGCCACAAAACTCCGCATTCGATGTTGACCAATAATATACTACACCACATCATTTATGTTGTTCCTGGATGATAGATCCTTCTCGTCGCACATTCAAGCATAACCCCACGGTAACCCCGCTATATCTATTTCTCTATTTATGGCGGGTTGCTCCATGAACCTGTAATATCACTTCTCATTTAATACCCGGTCTCATTGTAGCGCTCAGCCTTTCGCTTTCCATGCCTCTTGGAATGTGCTTGTGAGATCCGCTGCTAATTGCTCGTCTCGTATACGTTGTAGTAAGAAACCCTTCAGGTCGGCCCAGAATTCCTGTGTTTCTAGGACACCTGCACCGCTCAAACCTTGAGCGACTTCACCTTGTGCATCATGCTTCTCTACTGGTGCGGCGGCAGCGACTGCAGAAGCACCCCCCATAACCATCACAGAGAACTCCACAGCTGTATCGTCCTCGCCAACTAGGTCCTTCAACACCTTGCTGTCGGGGATAGGCTTTTTCTTGTGTAAAATCTTGATCTTCCCCTCGGCGATACTAGTTTCTTTCGCCACGTACGTCTTTATATCATGTATCGAGGTATTGAGCGTTTGGGAAGAGAGTCTTAGGTCAAGCGGCGGGTTGCGGAGCGACTTGATCGTTACCACGAGACTGCGTTCCTGGCCTGGTGCTACGTTTGTACCTTTGCGCTTGCTCATCGGTTTCGGCATCTTGGGAAGAATGTACTACTCATCTATTAGTGCCTGTGGGCAGTTCAAAAAAAAAAAAAACGCCAACACTCCACGTCAACAAGCTGTGGATGGAGCGCACGTACAGCGCCTCGCGCTTGGTAGGTCTTGGGGTCTTCGACATGGTCTGGCGATAACTTGATTGGACGCCCGTCTAGCGCGGCGAGGAACGATTTGGCGAATATTACTTCTGTCATTGTGACTAATGTTGTAATATTGCTTGATTTATACGACAAATTCCATAGACCTCCCGGAGTTGAGCTGCTGAATAGTGGCGTGCTGGTTGTGACGAAGACCTAAGATGATGAATTGAGTTGACAACCACCCCACTTTGTGGCTGGAGCTCTCTTCAGCCCCACGATCAAAAGGAGGTACCTAAGTATCAGATAGCTACTAAGTACATTGCTGTGGTGGGGATGGGTTTCTTATCGGCTTATCAATGTGGACCTCTTTCAAAAAAAGTTGATGGAGCAAGTTCCTGCTGAAGCAGCATGCTAGATATTTAGTATATAGTCTACAACCCTGTACAACAACGCGAACTTGTGACGATCGAGTTTTCGCGCGAATACTATTTCCCAAAATGGGCACTGGAAACCGATTGAAGCACCAAGGTGTACCGGAGCCTCTGTCCGAAGCGCATTTTGCAAAACTCAAGCGTAAAGCTGGACTCCCCGTCGACGATGTTCCGGAGACCAAGAAGCGAAAGGCGCAAAATGGGAAGGCGAGCAGCAAGGCCAATGGGAAATCAGATGATGCGAAAGCGGTCAAGCCTCTGCCGTCGCGGAATGGGAAAGTAGCGAAGTCGAAATCCAAGAAAACCAAACCCGAACCCGAGCTCGACCTCGAGGACATGAGTGATGGAGTCGGAGGCGGATTCAGTGACGGGGATCTTTCCGGCTTGGATGAGGAGGATGAGCTTGTCGACGACTTCCTAGGGTCGGACGATTCTGTTTACGACTCGGAGGGCGAGGGGGAGCACAGGGCCATGTTCTCGGAGGACGAAGATGACTCTGATGGCGATGCTGAGGAGAAACTTACCGCTGCCAACATCGTCGGTCTATCCCGGAAATTAGATAAGGAAAGGGCCGAGGAGGAAGCCGCCGCTGAAGCCGAACTCCAAGAGACTTTACAGACCAATATTGACATTCCTCACGTTCTCGAAGATGGCGAGGAAGAGCAGAACAAGACGCTGTTAGCCCCTGATTTGCAGCTCCTAAGACAAAGGATATCGGATACCATCCGTGTACTCGACGACTTTGCAACTCTGTCGGAGCCCGGAACTTCCCGATCAGAATACACTGCACAATTGTTGAAAGATATCTGCGCATACTATGGTAAGTCGCTCAACATACTCTTCGAAATTGCGGGTTCGCTCGTAGCAGAACTATCACTAAACTCTACAGGCTACTCGGAATTCCTCGCAGAGAAGCTGTTGAATTTATTCCCACCGGTAAGACTCACTATCCCTAGACCCTGTCCCCTTGCTAGATATGATAATCCGCATTATCGGCACTAACGCGTCCTATAGAGAGAGGCACTTGCCTTTTTCGATGCCAACGAAACGTTAGTGATATTCTGGGCCATTGTATTTCATTATTCTTGTTTTGGCAAGATCTAGGGCGAAATTACTAACTTACACATTTGAAGTCCTCGCCCTATTGTCATAAGGTATGTGTATATCTGAATATTGATCGCACTCAATTTTAGCTAACTGGTCGTTAGAACGAACACTTTGAAGACGAGCAGAAGAGAGCTTGCTTCTGCGCTTATTAATCGCGGCGTCACACTTGAACCGGTGAGCTGACCACCTCCTCTGCTCTTCAGCAGACTGCGATGCCATCGCTTTTGCACATTTTCAAAAAAACAGCTGAACTTTACATTATTAGGAGCAAATGCTGACTCTGTCTTTGTTTGAATAGGTTGGAAAATGGTCTAAGGTTAGTAACCTGCGGTCAGAGTGGTATTTCTACGGCGCCACTCTAAAACTAGCCTTGTTCTCGACAAGATCGAAAGATATTCAAGGTGGCTGACCAAAAAACCATAGGTTGGCCTACAAATATTCGAATCAAATGTTCCGTAAGCTACTCTCACTAATCCTATAACCCTATTTTAAGACATACGTCATCGCGCTTGTCAATGGCCTTCTACCTCTATAATTACTAACTTGCGTTTCTAGCTTAGGAGGTAATTACAAAAATCACTACCCAGCTGCTATATCTACAGCTTATTTTGCCGGGCTAATATGTGAATTCCAGCCACACCCGAGTATCTTGCAGGACATTACATTCTGCAAGCCGCAAGCAGTTTTCTTCCATGCATGGCCCTACAACCACAAGAGGGCGAGAGAATATGTGAGTAATAGCTATGGGGCAGACATTTCTGGGCTTGTTCAATTCTTTAGAGCTCTACATGCCTTCTGTCTTCTGGACTTATTTTTCAGTATACATTCTAACTTTCAACGTTGAAGTGGACATGGCTAGTGCACCTGGTGGTAAAACAACGTACCTAGCGGCTTTAATGAAAAATACCGGATGCATATTTGCCAATGTAAGGAAAATTCTATATAGCATTAGTATTTGAAGCTCACATGATCCAGGATCCTTCCAAGACGAGATCGCGCGGCTTGATAGGCAACGTACATAGACTTGGAGTCAGAAACGGTAAGCAAGCGAAGCAACAAGTATACTGGTCCCACTTTCAACTAACACTTTGGTATAGTTATTGTGTGCAATTATGATGCTGTAAGTCGTAAAGAAACCATGCTCTATCCAGTAGAATAGCTGTGTTCTATGGTGTTTCTCTGACAAGGATGTATCTGGGGCTCTAAATTACTGACTTGGAACAGAGGGACTTTCCTAGAGTGATGGGAGGTTTTGATAGAGTTTTGCTAGGTGAGTGATCATTGATTTCCGATACTTGGGAGCAAGCGTGGCTTGCATAGCGTCAGCCAGCCTCTACTCTCTTCGTATCTCTTGTGTAACAGTGCTGACGTTTAATTCTACAGATGCGTAAGTCACCTCCCAAACTTAGCCTCGTCGTCGGCATCGAAATCCCATATTTATATTTCGCGTTTCGTTTCGCGATACTTGTTGTAATAGTCACTAACTTGACTGCTGCAACAGACCGTGTACTGGAACAGGTGGTAAGTATACATTGGCTCTTCTATTCTAAGTCGCTACGTCTGACATGAACAGTCATTGCCAAGGATCCATCCGTCAAGACGAATAAGACTGAGAAAGACTTCATTACGATACCCCACACTCAAAAGCAATTACTCCTAGGAGCTATTGATTCAGTCAATCATGCCGGCACAGGTGGCTTCATAGTAAGTTGCAATAGTGCACCCCTATTTGCGTCGGAAGCAAAAATTATACAGCCTTTCTAGTTTCGATTTTTACTGTGTATACATAGCTAACTTGAGACTTATAGGTATACTCCACATGTAGTGTGAGCGTCGAGGAGAATGAAATGGGTATGCCTCCTTCATCCCATTGTATCATGAATTCGCTGACTATTAGCAGTTGTTCAATATGCTCTGAAGAAGCGGGTAGGCTTTACCAGGTGTTTTAGGCTCTTTTTAAAAAGTTGAATACTGACACTAGTTATTACAGCCAAACGTCCGTCTAGTTTCTACTGAACTGCCATTTGGAAAGGAAGGATTCACTGCTTACCAAGGAAAGACTTTCGAGTAAGTTTCCTCTTGAATGTGACACGAGGGAATACGGGACTTCTATAGAGATACCACTCCCAAATCTCATTCCATGAAGCATTTGCTAACAGTTGGCTTATAGCAAGAGTTTAAGTCTTACGCGCCGATTTGTAAGTTATCCGAATTATCTATCTTTCCATTCATTCTCATCGGAAACTGGAATAGTTCAATTTGACTCACCCTACGAGCAAGGTGCTCTACTTAGTTTTTATTTTCGTTCTGCTAAACGTTTTCGTTGAGAAAATTGCTAACTGTAAATCTAGTATCCGCATACTTTGAACTTGGATGGCTTGTAAGTTAGATGTAAATCGGAAGTTCTTCTGAATACTTGACTAATCCTCTAAAGCTTCGTCGCAAAATTCCAAAAGATAGGACCAACACCGGCGAATTTGGTCCAAAACAGGCCTGAGTCTGCTCCGAAAGAACAAGAAGTCTTTGACAAGACCCCTATTTTGGCCGACGATAAGGTCCCTGCCCATGCAGTAGGAGGTGACGATTTTGGCGGGTTTGATGAAGAAGAAGATGCCGAATACATGGAGCGCGCCAAGCGGAATGCAATGCGAAAACGGGGTCTTGATCCTAAGGCTCTCGCGAAGCCCAAAGCTCAAAATAAGACTAAAAGTGATAGCTCGGAAGCAAAGTCCAAGACAAAGTCGACAAACGGCAGTAAGGCCAAGAGCAAGAGTAAAGCATAGATACCTAATCATAAGTTAATCGGGAATTGGCCGGAAATGGATCCTATCGACATGATCGCTCCCCTCATGATGATACTGGAGGCGTCGCCCACATAGAATTCACGAACTTCTCGGTAAATGAGTTAAGCCCTTGTTCTGTTGTAGGCGTGAGAAGGAAGTAGTATGACCATTGCGAATGTATTTGGCTAGTGATCTTGCGACGCTGCCTCATTATTGGAGCCCAATCGAGGAGAAACTAACTCATAATGTTAACCCCCAATCTTCGTCAGTTGTACTGGTGTATCCATATATCTTCGCCTATGCCTACGATCAATTCACATTTCTATTCTTGTGCATATAGTCACGTACATTTCATTATATGATTATTTCTATGTTTATTCATATGCTTTGAAGCGACCCAAATAGGAGCACACTTAAAGAACCTTACGCTAGGAGATAGGCCGAACATGCACTTCTTAGGGCAGATCTACGAACCACGCCGGAGACTCAGCTTACAGAGGATCAATCGCGTCAATTGAATGCTGCTTTTGAACGATATATTTGGTGACTATTAGACTCGGCTCTTACTTTACAATAAGAGGTGTCGCGTTACAGTGGGTCAGATGATCCGTGCGCTCTTGTGGATGTAGATCCACAAGCGCGCATGTATAAATACCAGAAGAATTCCTTATGTATAGTATATACCTGTTTTAGAGGAATAGAGCTACCAATTACACTCCTGGAGATCCCATGCCTGGAGAGGGCACTGGTCAACACCCCTGAGCTGTGCGCAGATCCACTTGAGTGCGACAAGAGGGCATGGACATTATCGAGAGGCTGAGATCAAATGTGGAGGGTCATTGATTCCAGTTGTTTGGGGTTGTTTCTCTTTTTCATTGTGAAAGAGGATGGAGTTTGGTTTTGGGGGGACTCAGATTGTTTGATCCTGTGGTCTTAGATTGCCGGTGGAACATAGTCTTTGTGAGAATGTTAAGGATTGGTATTGATTGAGATTGAGATTGAGCTTTACTTGGCTTCTTTGGATGTCATCATCAGATTGAGATTAGATTCTGACGGGGTCGGCTCTCGATCTGTATACTATGTATGACCTAAGGGTAGATAGTCGCGTCTACGACCTTTCCGAACGACAGATTATTGAGAAATTTCCTGATCGAAAGGCAGAGTAATAGAATTCGGAGAAGCAAAATGTCATGGCGATAGGATATGCCAACTTAGCTACTTATTAATGTCAACCCCTCCTCCTTCATTCACATTATTCAATCTACTTCAACATCAAAATAGCTAAATAGTTGGAGGCCCGCCACACACCCGAGGACTCTCGAAGTTCCCCCCTCCAAATGCTACGTCTATGCTAACACTACGGCTACGTGGAGGCCCACCACACACCCGAGGGCTCTTAGTCCCTCCCTCCAGTTTACGGCATCTACGGACCCGGGTCATTCATTGTGCGTAGGGAAGTCGACGGCTAGCGTGATGGTGCTTGGTGCAGGATGTGGGAGGGTGAGATGGTGTTGGGATGATCAGGATGCAGCATGGGGAGGGTTACGCCCTCCCCATGGGGAAAGGGGGTGAACGAGTTTAACCTCTGTTGCCGGAGCTAGTTCAAGAGGGGTCGTTTAGCGTCACATGCATCCCTGGACGGAGCAGTTAAGCATACTCAGGCCGGCAATTTTACCTCTGCTCCTGAGGGTGTAGTGATGGGGGAGAGTGTAGTGATGGGGGAGAGTGGGTGTGTAATGGAGAGCGCTGTGAAGTGAAGAGACTTGTAGAACATGATGAAAATAAAGTGCTACTAAGGTCAGGAGGAGGTATATATATATATACAAATTATATTGCCCAGTGGGCATACCTATGGGATACATGGGCCACGCCTGGGCGATACTGACAGTGTCATTGACCCTTTCATTGTTTCTCCCTAGCAATGGGTACAAATTTCCCATTGCATAATGGCCTTCTACCACCGTCCCATTTAGAGAACATCTACCACTTGCGCTGTCAACGGCTAGTGTGACCCGTTGTCCAATGCTCATGTGTTTCACTAGTCTTAGCCCATTTTAATATTGTAAAGTTAGCTCATTGAACTGTGCTTGAGGCACCTACCTCAATACCAAATACAGTTATTTCCAGCGCAAAGTGACCATTCAACATAACCTCATCATGGTTCATGCGTATTGTTTGCTTAACCCATTGTGATCCCTCCATCCCACGCTTTAGTATAAGCTACTCAAAGCGTACCTAGGTAGCTCATTCTTAGTATACTTAGCACTAGGTAAGTATAGTGTGCCCTCAGTATAACTTGACTTCAACACCTAGAGATATGTTATCCTTTAGATAACATACCTTCACTATCGTAGTCTGATTCCATAGTGTAATTTACTCTCAGCACATTATATCCCATAAAATTATGTACTAACAGCAACGCTAACCAGATATACCCGGAGTATTTTGCAGTCTACCCTCAATTGTTAGAGTTCTTCACTATCCCAGGGCGACAGAAGCTCGAACTCAAGCCATCTTGTTTTCTCATACCCACCGACCTCAAATGAATTGCAAACAACGCCTAGGTTAGATGATTCTAGTACACAAATTCCGCGAAAGATTTGTATGGGGGCTGAGAATCAATGACCTACGATGTGGTTTTGAGCTAATTGGCATGCATCTATAGCCTACCGGAGTTTTCCCTAGTCTCCTGCAAAACTATAAAGTCATATCGACATCGCTTCCATTGAAGATATCAGATTTTCTAACTTCGCTATTACTCTAAGATCTGTTATCGCCTTACTTTCTTCTCCGACAATCTCGTTCCCATTGGCTTCGCTCATCCTTAACGCTGTTCAAGAACTATAATTATTTCTTATAGAAAAAAATCTCAAGTGTCGAAGCAGTATCTTTTTCTTTTCCATTATTTGGATGGATGAGAAAAGTAATCATAGCAATACTGACCGCTAGGTTTGACGGAACGGTACTGAACAGTCGCCCATGGCATGGACGCATAATTCGACACCCCATACTCTAGCTTGAGCCTCTAGACATCCCGTTACACTGCTTCTCTCGTTTCTTTTGAAGCCATGCCGAGCCAGTACTATCCACGTCCCGGCTTACACGCCCATAACATACCCAGTCATGATCTCGAGCCACGGAAAGTAGCATCCGCGATTTGGCCATATTATTGGAGTGCAACTCAAAAAAAGCAAGGTGTCCGTAGGCTGGGCCGATTAGTTGAAAAATACGTTCTCCTTGTGCTAGAGATAGCAGTGTGTGTGCCTAAAACAAACCTGATTCCAGAACGGTAGGTTCAACTGCCGATCCCTCTTGATCCACGAGGCGTCTTTGAGCGACTACATGGTCTAAACATGTCATAATCTTTGCTCGGTTCTCGTCCGATGCTTCATCTTCTTGTATGATCCCAGTATGACAGGTCAAACAGTTGCAGGCGAAGTTTAGCTCCAAGGAGCGAGATGCGGCAGGGAGAAGAACTTTTTCGTCGAGGTAGGAGATAAGTACTTCCTCTGCTGGTGCTAGATCTATCATCGCCCGGACTTCCACCTTTCCATTATTCGCGTTATACCTGCAACACGCGTTTGGGGTGCAGGAATGATTTACCCTGCTGAATGTGGGATATATAGCGGCTGCGTCGTTAGCTATGCCGTAGGCGTTTGTAGCGAAGATACCTAGGATATGCCATTGATCATGGTCCTTGAGGTCCGCCTTGAGAGCAGTTGAGCTGCGTCTGAGTCGTAGGTATGTGTTTTGGAGATCACTGGTGAGTTTATTGTATTCCTGGATTACCATATTATGCCAACCCGGATCCATTGACGGTATACTGAATAGGGCACTCTCCGCGAGGATGATAGAACCACGTCGGATAGGATATCTTGCGAATAGCCCAGTGCCATGGGGGCCTGCAATCCATTCAACCAGGCCTTTATTCATTTAATAAGAAGTGAGCTTGACCATGGGACGCGATGGGATATCTTACAGTTCTCCAAACTGCCCTCCATCGTGAATAAAGTTAAACCAGTTGAACGCTGTAATATATTTTGAGGTACTGTTCAGTAGGATAACGAAGAATTAATAAATAGAACAAGCCGGTAAGATAAATGACACCTAATATGATTATAGAGGGAATATGGGATCAGCTAGACAACGATAATCTGACTTGCTCCAGTACCCATGTGTATGGTAGTGTCGGTGAATGGTATAATTACTGGATATTGCCTTTCAGGGTTCACCTAAGAAGGGATTGCCTACACAGAGCTGATAACTCGCTACAAGAACGACCGACGAGTTGAATTTTCTAGCTAGGGTAATACTTAAGTAACCTATGGGAAGGTTCCTCCAGAGTCCGAATGACTTGAAGTTTCCTGTTCCCGGCTCATCTAGTAGCAGTAAAAATTGAGTTTTCAAGTTTTACATAAACCACTAGCTATAGAGTTCTATGACGCATCCCCCTGTTATTAAGTGTACAATGTGGGCTACCGCTCCAATGCTGTAAACAGGCAATCAAGTGAATGCAGGTAGTTGAGACGATTGGGAGCATGCTCTAATTTTATGTATGAAAAGACCTCATTGCCTAAGCTTCTCTTCCCGCTTACCTAAAATTCGAACAAAGTCGCTATCATCAACTCAACCGGTTTCACCTTCTAAATCTTGTAGCGCAAATGTAACACATATCTATTTGTTCGACGAAACGGGCGCAATCCCGGGCGAAGGCACCTTCCAGCTACGAGATTGCGGGATCGATCTGCCCAGCGTAGAGCTAGCGGAGAACATGATATATCCTCAAGCGCTGGGCCGATCGATAGGTATCTTTATTCGTTATCCATCCTTGCCTACATTCTTTTCTCGCCTAAGCTGCTATTAATTCAATTGTCAATTATTCCTTACTGGCATCGTACTAGACGCCTACCATTTCTCAACGTTGGTTATAACCAATGTAGGTAGTTACTTCGGCAGGAACGTATCCTTTCTTATATATTAATCTATAGCTTTTCAAGTCGTTCGTTATTGTCCCCGAAGATACCTTCGAAAATGTGAGGGAGATTCTTATAGCGCAATCTTGTCGCATCTGGAGAGGGTAGGTATTCCATGTCCTAGAGGATACACCATCACAAGTTCTCGTAAGTGGGCTAGTTGTAGACAAGTGTGTCGACCCCTATTCATCCATGTCAGGTGAATAGGTGACACCCTAGTGTGTACCTATCAGGCTGGGTCTATATATACAGGCTATCCCTCCCAACTACCAGTTGGAAGGGCTAGGGGCTATGTTGACCAATACATCCTATGGCTACTGGCCCCTTCTACCTACCTGCTATGTGACTGCGTAGGCTATTCCATTCACTCCGGGACAGAAAACCCTGACAATCCACCACCACCCGAGAGAGTCGAGGCGACTAGATTGAAACGAGCTGTGGCATATCTTTCGTCGCTCCGCCTTTGGGGTATACACTGCGACAGGGTCGGGAGCTTTGCGGCCTTATGATTAGATGTATAAGGGGGTTAGCTGTACGACTAAGGGCTCATGTGTATATAGATCATCTTTCGCGCAGATTTCAGGTTTGATTTTTCTTTAGACATCTCCGAATATACAAAGACAACTTAATATGTCGTTTTATTCTTTGTGATCAGTTGACTTTTCATATGTATTTTTACTGAATTTTGGGGTTTGGTAGGTTTTGGTTGTTTTGTTGTGTTCAGAGAGTCGCGCTCCGCTGCAACATCAATTCGTTTTCTACAGAGCTGCTTTCCTCTGCGGTCGCCTCGTAATCAATTAGTACTGTTCTTTCATTTCATCTAACATACCCTCGTTCGCCATCCTATATGAATTCATTTCCCTAGAAATAGCCCCGCGCAAGGTGGCCGGCTGTTCACAGAAGTTGCTGTGACATCGTCCCGATCTTCCAGACTTATGGAAGAACGGTAGTTCTAAAGGAGCTAGAGCAGCAGCGCAAGAGCCTCGTTATAGCTGAGAGAGTTCTCAACACATAAAACATGCCATGCTTGACAGATATGATTAGCTAGACGCAGTACCTTTATTCTTGCTTTCTACAGTACCCGGTCCCGTTAAACAGCCAGAAGAAGGCGAGAGGGCTTGCCCTAAAGGTGCCAAACCCAACGAAGTCCTGAGTTCAACACCTATGCGAAAGAGTAGTTAGGTCTCCCATCGCGATTTCCCGTATACTGAGATGGTGAGAAGAGAACCGATTCTTTGGCGATCAAAGACTGCTATTCTGGATTGACCCTTGCCAGGAGTCTTTTAACCATCCTCTTTCTGATCCTTTAATCCTTGGGATACTTCACCAGCAAGACTAGTGACGAAGAATACTTTGTATACTAACATGGCTTGTCTATCGTCGCAGATACGTCAACCCTAACCCCAATCCCTATCACTCACGGGAGTAAGCGGTAGATTATGAGAGTAGCAGTAAGCACTTGTTATCGACAGCGATCCGCACAAGCAAAACAATATTTGATTTGACTGACAAATAACTTGACCAGTCAAAACAAAACAACGAAAAAAAAATTATCTGAATTGTT
>MU380372.1:0-57288 GCA_022495085.1 Xylaria sp. FL1042
TTTTTTATATATATATTTTTTTATATTTATAAATAAAGTTTTTTATAGCTTATTTTTATAATAAGCTATATTTTTTTAATAATAGTTTAATTAAAGCATAATTTTTTATATTAATATAATGTTTTATTTTTATTATTATATTTATTTATTATTATTTTTAATTAAATAGCTTTAAAAAAATCTTAATATAATATTTAAGCTTTTTTTATATTTAATTATTAGTTAATATATTTTTATATTAAATTATTTTTATTTTTTTATTTATATAAATTAATTTAGTTATAGTTATTATTATAAAATATTTAATTAGCTTAAGTATATTATTTCTTTTAAAATTATTTAATATTATAATTTTTTTACTTTTAAATAATATTTTAAAACTGCTTTTTTATTTATAAAAGATTTATTTTCTAATTATAATATTATTAAAAAACATGCCTTTTAATATAACTTTACTTATAATACTTTAAAGTTATAAATAGCCTGCTTAAATTATAAACTTAATAATAATATTATAATCTTTTATAATTTATAATTTAATATTATTTACGCTATATATAATACTTAAGCAATAAAAGTTATAAAAACATAGTTTAATTGCTAGCTTTATAAAAATATAACAACTAATATACTTATAATTAAAAAAAACAATAAACTTATAATTATTAAGCAAAATAGCTTTAAATAAGTTATAATAATTCTAATAGCTATTTTATAGTTTATTTTTATTTAATAGTTTTTTTATATAGCCGCCGTTTATATAAACTATATAAACGCGGCCTTTTTAAGCCTTATTAAAAAATAATAATTTTACTAGTTTTTTATTAATAAAATCCTTTTTAAGTCTTTTAATAAAGCTTTATTTTTTATATTTACTTTTTATGCCGTTCTTATTATTATTTATAAAATAAATACGTTTTTAATTATTTTCTAGCAGTTTTTATTTATAAAACGCTTTATATTTGTTTTTAAACTTATTAATAATTTAATTTTTAAAAAAAATTCTTTTAATTATTATTTATTAATTATTAAAAGCTTAACAAATTTATTTAAGCTATTTAATCTTTTTTAAACAGTCTTTCGCTTAATAACCTATTTTATTATAATTATAGCACTTATTATTTAATGCTTATATTATATAGTCTTGTTTTAAACAGTTAAATAATTTAATAACTCTACTAACCTTTTAATTATTAATTATTAAGTTAAATATTATTAATATTAATATTTTCGGCGCTATTTTTATATAATTAACTAATTAAATAATATTAGCGCTAAGCTATTTAATTATACTTAAGCTAATATTATAATTATAATATAATATTATACTACTTTATAATTAAATTATAACGCTTAAAATATTATATATTTTAAACTTTAAAAAAGTTATCGCTATTATATTTAATAGTTTAACTATTTTTTTTATAATTTAGCTTATATTTATATTTATAATAAATCGCTTTAAATTTATTTAAATATTAAATATAAATATATTTAGTTTATTAATTATTATATTTTATATTTATTAAATATTTTAACTAACTATTAAAAATTAATAAAATATTATTTAAAGTCTTTATAAATAGCTAATATAAATCTTGTTTTTTATTAAAAAAATACTTATAAAAACTATAAAAAAGCTATAAAATATATAATATATATATAAAACTTATATTATAGCTTTAAGAAAATCAAGCTAAATAGCCTTTTTATTACTATTTTATATAAATAATATTATTTGCTAAAAATTACTATTTAACTTAATTATAACTCTTATTAGCTATAACTTATATAATATAAAAACTTAAACTAGTTTAACTTATATTTAATAAACCTTATTAAATATTATATAATCCGCTTTAACTAGTTTTAAAATTAATAATAAAGCTACCTTATTTTTAGCTTTATATATTTTAAGCTAAATAATATTACCTAATAAAAAAGCATTAAAAAACACTGCTTAAACTTGTTATTTTTATTAAGTTTATATAGCACTTAGGCCTTTAAATTTTTAAAGATTAAATAACTTGTCTTTTAATCTTTTATTATTTATTATATTTGCCGGTACTTTTATATACGCCGCTTTATTCTTTTAAAAATCCGCTAGCTTTTAAAAAAAATCCTTTTTATTGTTTATTTTTTAATAAAGCTTTTTATTAAGCAAATAAAGCTTTTTATTAAGCAAACAATTTATTTTTGCTATTAACTTATTAAAACAAGTATTAATATAACTTTTTATCGCTAAAACTTTCGCTTTTAAAACATTAATTTATAAGTTAACAGCTGTTATAAAATTGCTATAAAGCTTAATATCTAATAATAATTTAGCTATTTTTAAAATAAATTACAAAGATTTAAAATTTAAGCAAAGTTTAAAAGTAAAAATTTAAAATAATAAATTATATAAAATTTAGGTTAATTTTTAAATAATATTATAAAGCTGCTTAAATAACTATTTATACTTTTTACTTTATATCCACTTAATATAAAGCTTTAGCTAAAATAATTACTATGCTTTAATTAAAGATTTATATTAGTTATAAATATTACTTGTTTATTTTTAAAATATAAGCTATCTTTTATTATTTATATATTTACTTATATAAACAGTAGTATAAAGTACTTATACTTTAAGGCCTATGCTTAAAATGTCTTCACTTAATAGCTAAGACCACAAGCTTTAATAATAGCTAATTAATATAATTAAAAAGCTAATAAAGCTTTAATAATAGCTAATTAAATAGTTATAATAAATAGCTAATATAAATAAATAAATATTATATAAGCATGTTTTTATATAAAATAATATAAAAAATTATTTATATAATAATAAAAATATATATAATTAGTTAATTAATAAACTATAATAATTAAATAATTAAATAATTAAATAAATATATAAATAATTAATTAATTAATAATAAATAAAAATATTTAGCTTATAATAAAAGCTATATATAGTTTTAATAAAAATATAATTAAATAATTATATAATTAAATATTTAAATATTAAATAAAAAGCTAATTATAATTATTTTTATAATATAAATATATAAATAAAATTATATATAAAATAATATAAATAATAGCTTATATAATTATTTAATATCTAGGCGTACGCCATCGGCCTTCGGGGATAAGCACGCAAGAGAGGCCAGAGGTTTTCTGCAGGTTAGCTTATAACTACTCTTTTTTATAGCAACCCTTGTCTACTTCCTAAAACGCAAGCGATTTTATAGACTTGTTTAATATAACAGAAACACGCCTTGTTTATTTATAAGTAAGCTGCTGGTTCAAGTCCAGCAACAAGCAAATTTTTATTTTCTTTTTTTTTTTAGCAATTAATATATAAGCATAAACTATATATATAAAGGCATATATATAAGAAAGTATAATAAAAAGAATTATAATATTGCCGCCGAGTTTTGTTTAATATAAAATTAATTATAACTAGAAGGCGCAGCCTGTGCCTGTATCCATAGCCATAGCCATAGCTATAGCTATACCTATACCTATACCTATACCCTTGTTGCCTGTTTAGATATTCTCTAGGAACAGCACTTCTGCTTATTAACTAATAAGCAGACATTTAGGCTTTTATTTAATCGGAATAAAAAATTCTTCAACGCTTTTATCGGTTAATATACTACAATAAAATACCTATTTAGTTAAAATATACTATAGCTGGTTAAAAAAGCATAAGATAGCAATATACGTTGTTTTGCTCTGCTATATAAAAGGTTTAACGCAAGCTCTGCGCAAAAGATAACCCTTGCTTTTTTTACTATATAATTAATGCATGTTTGCTAGCTAAAAGGCCTGTTAACTAATTAAAAGCCTTTACTTTTTTAACCTTTCTACTTTTTTTTTGCCTACTAATTATTTATTAATCTCTTTACTTTACTTTTTTTTTCTCTTTTTTTTTACCTTATTTTTTTTTACTACTTACTTTTAATCTTTAATTAACAACTATATTTTTAACTATTAACAATACTATTTACAAGCGTATATTTAAAGGTAAGCTTATAATATAAAAACTTAATATTGCTTAAATTTAAATATTTTTAGCATTTTATTACTTATATTATTATTTTATTAACGTTATAATTTTAAAATCTAAAAAAAAGCCGGTTTATACGCTGTTCTAGCTTTAATGCCTAAAGTAAACTAATTTAAGTTTAACAAAATATTTTCCTAGTTAATAGATTTTCAAGCTAAAATATTTATTAATATAATATAAAATAAAACAGCTTTTAATATATAATCTTATATTTTAATATTTTTTTTAAGCTTCGATTAGTTCTAAGCTTACTAAGCAGCGTAAAGCATTAATTAATAAGCTTTAGAACTTTATACTAGTTTAAAAAGCTATTGCAAACACTAATAAAAAATAAATTAGCAATAAAAATAAGCTAGCATAATAAAACTTTACTATAGCTATACTTATAATATGCTAATAATGCTATTAAATTATTTACTAGATTAAGCGTAATAAGTTATAAGTATTAGTCGATATAAATATAAATAAGCTTAACAAAAAAAAAGTTAGTAATACTAGAGTATTTTATATTTAAGTTAAATAAAGCGCTGCTATTCTTTTGGCTTATATATACTAATATTACAAAGCTAAAATCGGTTAAAAAGAATATATTATAAAATATTAAACTATAAAGCTTATTTATATTTTTATAATATAACTTTGCTAATTATATTAGATTTTTTCGATTATTGCATACAGTAATCTATATTTAAAAAAATAGTTTTTATTTAATAAAACTTTTATTCTAAGGATATAAAAAGCCAGCCTTTTAGCAGCTATATTAATACTTTTAAAGATTTTTATTTAGCTATTTAATTTAACTAGCTAAATATTTAGCATATATAAAATATAATATATAAGCTAATATTTGCTACTTAAACAAGCAAAAAGGTTAATAATTAATATTAATATTATTAATATATCTTTTTAGCAAAGTAAAATAGTTATAAAAGTGCTTTTATATATATATTAAGCATATAATAATTAATAGACTAACTATATATTTTTTCTTTTTTATTTTTTAATATATATTAATTTTATATAAGTTGGCTAAATTAAATTTATTAATTAACTTAAGCTTATATATAAAAGGGATCAATAATAAAAAATTATATCTGCGCTGTTTAAGGCCTTTGTTTTATTATAAAGGCTTTATAAGGTCTAGTTTAATAATATAACAAAATATATAAAAATAAAAAATATATAATTAAGCAAATTATTTTTAATAAGCGTTATAAAAATAATAATAATTACTTATAAAATATTATTTTTAATAAAATATGCTTAAGTTGTTATTAATTAAGTTATAAATAGTTCGATTTAAAATATTTTATAAACAATCTACAAAAACTTGTTAAGTAGCTTAAGACTAGCTTATAAAACAAGTTAGCAAATAAAGCGCATTATATTTTTATTATCAAGTTTAAAATTTACTAAAAATAGCTTGATAAACTAAGTTAGCTAACAGCGCTTTTTTAGCATAATTAATTTTTAGCGGCTTAAACCAGCTTAAATTAAAACATTCTTTAAAACTTAAGTTTAATTAGCTTAAATCTTATAAAAAAATAAACTATCTGCGATAGCTAGAAAATAGGCTTTATTTTCTAGTATAGCAAGCAGACTATATAATATTATAAATTATAAAATATAAATATAGCAGCAAAAAATAAAACAGCGCGGTAAAGCAGCATTTTTATATTTTTAAATTTATAATATATTTGTTTAAAATATTTTATTTTTAAAGCTAAAGAAATATAATTAGCTTTTATGTTTATAAAGTCTTGCAGTAGTAGGCAATTATATAAATAAATGCTAGGCTTAGTAGTATTAAGCTTATATAAATGCGTTAACCTGCTAAAGATTTTTTATATTATATTATAATAAACAGACAGCTATTTAAATATACTAAGTTTAAATAATATTATGTCTTGTTTTAAATTTTCTTTAAGTAAAAATATTTTATAAGTTTTAATTTTTAAGCGATTATATATTTAGTTATATTAATATTTTATTTTATATACCTTTTTATATACTATTTATTATTTAATAACCTTTTATAAATATAATTAACGCTTAATATATTTTGCGTACGTTTATTATATTAATTATATAATTTTAATGTTTATTTTTTTTTTGCAGGTATGCTTGGTTATTATATAATTAAATTTACTGCAGCTGCTTTATTGCCTACAAAATAAAAATAATAATAATTGCTAAGCTATTTTATTTTAAGCTAGAGTTATATATTAAGCTTATAGTCTTTAATAATTTTTTAATTTAACTTAAAATACTTTTAATTTAAATTATCTACTATTTTATTTAAAATAGCTAGATTTAATAGCTTATATTTTAATTTAATTTAATAATTTTACAACGATTTTTATTATAAACCTAAGAAATATTTAATAATTTATTTATTAACTAGGTTTATAGCCTAATATTACTACTTTTTGGTTTTTTTTTAATTATGTTTTATAACTAATAATTTAAATAATTAGTATTCCGAGAAATTTAAAATAAAATAAAAAGTATATTAAAATCAGCGTTTTGCTTTTTTTGCTAAGCTTTAGGTTTTTAAAGAGCTTTTTAAGCCTAGCTTTAATAATGTCGCGCTTTTTTATTATCTTAAGCTTACTACATATTTTACTTTTAATAGCTTTGCTTTTTTTAGCTATATCAGTTATTTTTGCGTGCTTATTAGCCTTTAGATTTTTATTATATTTTATAATCTTAACAATTTTTGGTTTTTTTATTAATTTAATATTAACCTTTTATATAACTTTAATAGCAATTAAATTTAATAATTATATATTTATTATTATTTTTTTATTAACTTATAATATTAGTTTTAGCTTATTATTAACAAAACTTTTTGCTATAAAGCTTTATTAAACCTGGTTTTTAAATTGTTTAGCTGCTTAAATATTTAACTAAGCTTTTTTAGCATAAATTATATTAAGTTTAAAAAAAAACAAAGTAGCTTTAAGCGTTATTAATAAAAAAATATAAAAAGTCGCTACGTTTTAAAGGTTTTATGCTATATAAAAATTTATAAAACTAGCTATAATTGTAGTTTTTATAAGGTTAGCAGACTAAATATTTTTAAATTATATATACTTTTTTTTTAGTCTTGCGTTAAGGTTTTTATAAAAAGCTTTATTTTATATAAAGCTTTAAAAGTTAGCGCTAAAGCTAGCCTTGCCTTTTTAAAGTCTTTTATAAAGCTTTTATCTTTAGTTAGCATTATTTTTAGTAAAATATTTTTTATGCTATTTACTATTTTAGTTGCTTAATAAGGTTATTAAAATTATATAGGTCTACTTTTAAACAGGCTTTTTTTTTTTATTTTATATAACTATAGGTTTAAGATAACTATTTAAGTAATTTATAGCTAAAAAAATAAATAGTTTTAAAATATTTATTTTTACAATTGTTTAAACAAATTAAAACTATTGGTTTTTTAAAGTATAAATTATTATTAAAGTTATTTTTGTTTAAAAAATACTTATTATAAACTACTTAGCTTATATTAGACCTAGAATATATTTTAATCTTTTTTATTAAATCTGCTATAATTTTTTTTTATTAAAAATAGTTTATTTTTTTTGCAGTCTAATTATTTTTAATAGTATATATAAATTAAATTTACTTGCTATTAATTATTAAGAAATATTTTTTATAATAATATTTAAAACCTTTATAGTTTTTAATAGCTATAAGTTTATATTTTTATTATATATAATGAAAAGTTTTAACAAAAGAATTATTAAAATATAACTAGCTTTTAAGACCTAGTCTATAAAAGCAAATAAACGCTAGCTAATATTTACTAATAGGTATATATAATAAATAAAGCTAGTTATATTTTACGCTTAAGGCAACTTTTTTAAATAGTTTAGCTTTGCTTTTAGCTGCAAAGGCTTGCTAGCTAGCGATTATTTTAGTAGCTAAAGCAACTTTATTTATGTTATAAGATATACTAGCTAAAGCAATAAGGCGGTTAAGCAAACATATAACTATTAATAATAAAAAACAAAATATATTTATATAAGTTTTATAAATATAAAAAAGAATATAAAGTAGAAGTAATAAATAATAAAATTATAAGTCTTAAATATAAGGTGCTAGAAATATTAAACATTTAACTAGTATATTTTTTTGGCGATGCTATAAATATATATATGTTTATTTATATATAAGTATAAATAAATAGCTGCTTATTATTAAAGTAATAAAAAGTAAGTATATATTTTACTTGCGATACTTTTAAAGCTGTTTATAAACAAGTGAAATAAATTCTTTTTTTAAAATGTATTTTATGCAATATATTTATAAATATTTAATATTAAAACATTTAAAAAAGATTTATAGCAATAAAAAATAATAATATTAAATAAAGACTTGGGCAAAATCATTTAAGCCTTTAAATTTTATAAATTAAATAATATATTAAAGCTTTTAATATAGTTTAATGCTAAACTTATAAATAATATAAAGCAATATAAACCTACCTAGGTATATATATATACTAGCTTTATATAAGCAGGAGATTTAAATGCTTTATTTTGCGCGCAGTATTAAAAAGTAGTTAAATATAAAATATTAATTTTTAAGATTAGCTTTGCTAATATTATTAAAGTTTTTTATAGTTAATAATTAAATTATATTAATATAGCCTTTTTTAGCGTGTGCGCTTTTTTTATATAATAAATAGTTTTTATAAGCGTAAACAGGTTAAAGTAGGTTTTATTTTCTTATATTAAAATGTATGTGTTAATATTTTAGCATTATTATATTTTATATATTTTTAGCTGTTTTTTACTGTTTGCTTAGTTTAGTTTAGCTTTATTCTTTTTAATAAAGCCGCATTTTTTAGCTAATATTATTAATATTAACTTAGCTATGCTGTAAAATATAAGTCCTAAGCTATAAGACAAAGCTATATATATGCATTTAAAGCCTACTTGATTTATTAAATTTCTTTCTAGACTTAAATCCTATTATTTATTATATAATATATAGGCCGACTTACTTTTTAATATTATTTATCTTTTTTTAAGTTTTTATAGTTATAAAGACTTCTTTTTATTTTTGTGTTTTAATAGATATTACTTTAATATAAAAGTTATATAATTAATTATAAAATTTAAAAACTTTATAACTATTTTATTTAGTTTATACTGCTCGATTATTTTTTTTAAAAGGCTAGTTATTTTAATTCTATTATTATATATTTTTTTAAACTTGTTTTTTTTTTAAAGCGGCTTAGTTTTAAACAGCAATATATTTACTTTATAATACCTAGTATTAAGATAAGTTTACTATAAATGCTATATTTAAATATTTTAAGGCGCTGCAAGCAAGGCTAGTATTTTATTATTTTAACTTCCTTAATAAAGTTTATCAGATTATTAAATATAGCTTTTTAAAAGGCTTGTTAATCGGCGTTACTAAGGTATTTATTTTTACAGCATATTATTAAATCTACTTTTAATAGCTTTTTTAACTTATCCCGCTTTTTTCTTTTTTTTTTTATTATAGTACTTTTTTTATCTTTTGTATTATATTCTTGGTTAACTATAATTAAAAACTTAAATTTTTTTATAATACACTCTTAATTTAGTTTAGGCTAATTATTAACAGCAAGGTTATTTAATATACGCAATATATTAATATAAACTAAAAAAATATTAAAAAAAGTTTTAATATAAATAATATACCTATTAAAATATACTTTTATATAATACAGATATAATAGCAAAAGTTGTTTAAAATGCATCGGTGAAAAATAAGCTAATATATAGCCTTAAAATAATAGCTTGCTAATTATATACACAGTATAAAACATATAGCATTTAATAATAATGCTTACTTCTGCTTTTTTATTTATATTTATATTTATATTTAAATATTATAGCAGCTACTTTATAGTTTATAATATGCTTAAGCTTAATAACTTTATAATAATTTTATTATTTTAGGTGTTAATATATTAAATAATTTTACGCGTTAATCGATTATTATTATTTATATTAGCTTAGCTTTAACTATATCTTGCTAAAATAATTTTATAATTTTTTTTTTTTCTAGGTTTTTGCTTTTCTATATAAAATTTAATTTAGCTTATAACTTCTTAATATTTATTATTTTCTCTACTAGAAACATTATCTAACTTATTATATATTTATTTATATATATAATTTCTATAATATTTTAGGTTATAAAAAGTGGGCCGTCGTCGACAACTAAATTAGGTTATTTATTTTAAAAGGTATTATACTATTTTATTGCCTAGGCTTTTCTTTATAATATAATATTCTCTTTTGTTTTTTTATAGCTCTACATATTATCAAGTTTTTTTACAATTACTACAAAAGCGTAGTAATATTATTCTTTTCTGCTTGCAATATCGCATTTTTTATTAGTTAATCTAGTAAAGTTTAGCGCTGCTTTTTATTAGCCTGCAAGATAAAGCGCTTATACTGTCGATTTATGCGCAGACTATTTTAACAAAGAAGTTTATATCTTTTGCTATTTTTTAATAACAAAAGGCGCCTCAACTTAAATGCTTAAAAGCTTAATAATAATAGCAGCATAATATATTACTTATTAACTTTATTTCTATTTTTTTATTAATAGCTTAATTTAAGCCCTTATATTTTTTAAAGATTTTTTAGAACTTTTATTAATATTATTTTTTTCTTGCGCAGCACCTTAAGAATTATAAAGTTATTATAACTTAAAATTGGCTACTTTAGCATAAGTCTAATAATACGCTTAATATAGCAAAAACCGACGCTACATTAGATTTTTTGCATTTTATATTCCGCTATTTAAACTTACAAAATAATAAACTAGTGAACAATAAACAACATAAAATGTTTTTTTTAGGCATAGCAATATATTATACTTAAATAAATAACAAACACTTTATTTTTAATAAATTCTCCGATTATTCTTTTTGTTAGCATATTTAACAAGAAAAGAAAAATATTATTATACTAAAACTAATAAGCGATTAAGATTTTACTATTAAAGCTATATATTATATTATTACCAATTTATATTTTTTGCTATATTTTTAGCTTTCTGCAAGAGTATTTTATTTATTATTAGTCGGAAATAATTTTTGCTTTTATTATTATTTTTTAAAAAAGCGTTAACGCTTATTTTTTATAGTTTGTTAGCCTTTTTTCTATATAATAGATAAGACTACTTTTATATAATAAATAACTATAAAATAGCATAAAACTAAGCAAAAGTTAGCAAAAAGCCAGTTAAGTAAATTATAAAATGCTACGACCTAGCTGCTTAAAACTAATTTTATTTTACTTTTTGCCGTTTTTAAAGTTTATAGCAAATAGTTAATTAATCAGCAAAACAAGGCCTAGTGCAGATGCGGTATTATATTATACTTTATTATGCCTAATATATATTTTTAAGTTTTTAAACTTATTATTTTTATATTATTATTAATATTTACTATATAATATTAATTTCTGCTTATTTATAATAATAAAAATTTATTTTTATATTAAGCTAAACAATTATAAATAGTTTTTATAAGTAATCTTTAGCAGTAGTTTTTAAGTTTTTAAAATTAATAAAAAGCTAAAACTGCTTTTATCAAAGAATTTTATAATTTATATATTGCTAGCTTTTGTGTCGAAAAAAATAAAAATATAATATAAGTTAAAAGCTATAAATAATTATGCTTTATTTTTTTATATGTTTTATTTTATTTTTAGACTATAATAAATTATAGCTTTTTATTTTTTTATTATTATTTTTCTTACTTTTCTTTTACTATATTAAGTAGCTATTTTATATAAAAAATTAATTTTTGCATAGCTGCAGGCAACAAAATGTTTTAATTGTTTAAGCCCTTTTATATATTTATTATATAAAAGCTTACGTGCTAACAAAAAGCTACTTATATAAAGCTCCGCAAACTATATTATTTTCTTTATTTTTTTTTATTAAAATATAAGCATTAACCAAATTTTAAATATATAAAATAAATAACAAGCAAAGCTATTTAAGCTTTAAAATACTCAGCTAAACCTTTCTTAAGCCTAAATAAAAATAATAAAAGCGTTATATATAAAGACTTATTAGCTATATAAAAGATTATAAAAATGTTTTAAATAGTTTAAGCTTTACATACTTATAAAATAATATTTTTATATTAAATTATTCTTTAATCTTTAAATTTAGCTATTATAATAATTTTGTTCTTGTTTAATACTATTATTACTATATAGCAATACAATAATTTCTTTAGAGTTTTAATTATTACTTTATAACTTATTAGCAGTATAATCTTGCTTGGCCTTTTCTTTTTTAAGCGCGTTAAGGTTATCTTAACAAAAAGAATTTATTATTAGCAAGGGTTATATAAAATAAATAAAAAATAAATAATATAATAATATATACTTAATATAATAAAAAAGCAGCTAAATATTTTATATTTAAAGTAATGGTTTGCATAGACTTTATTTATAGCTTTTTAATGCTTTAGGTTTTTAAGCACTATACAACTAATAAATATTCTGCGTTTTTTTTTACATGTTTTATAAAATAGATCTGCTTTAATATTAATTATTTAAATAAAAGCAGCTGCAAGATTTTACTATCGACATATAAATATATATTTTTTGCTGTTTATTATACAGTTAATCTTTTGCTAACTTAGGTTTAAAATTCTTATATTAAGCATTAAGTATTTTTTAGATTTTTTATTTTCGAAAGCTTTTAATATATACTTTCTATCTTTATTTTTTAGCAACTTATAGTCTTTTTATAAATAAAGCTTATATATTAATTTATTAACTATTATTTTTTTTATTTGTTTACTATTATTAAATAAGTTGTTATTAAAATATTGCTCTGCAAATATTATTATTAAAAAAATATAATTAAAGCTAGCTTTTTTAAAGATTACTAATATAACACATGTTTATTGCATATGCATTTTAATTAATAATTTAAAACAAATTTTAATTGCACGCTAGGATAAATAAGCATTTATTTTTTTTTAGACTATTTAAATTCTTATAAATACTATTGTTTCGATAACATTTTTTCTTAAGTTAATTTTTGCTTTATAATACAGGTTTTTTATTATTATGCTTTAGCAAACTATTGTTATTATATGCGTAGCTATAGGTTATTATATGCTCGAAAGCTATTTTAGCGATCTGCTTAATATTTTTTAATGCTTTTTTATTAAATACTTGCTTTAAGAGAAGTTTTGTTAAAAAAAGAAAAAAAAAATATATTAAGCAGTAGATTTTTAAATATTAACTAACTTATTATATATTTGTTGCCTATCTATGCTAATTAGTGATTTAAGACGTTTTTTAACTTTTTTTGCAGCATGTGGCTATTTATAGGGTTAATAAGCAATGCTATATCTATTAGTTTAAAAAGTTAAAATATAAATTAAAAGATTGGAAAAGTTTAGCTAAATATTAAATAATCAACTATTTTTTTGTTTATAAAGCAAAATAAAAAATTATTATAGGAGACATTTTAAATAAAATGCTTTTTTATGTAATATTGCGCTGGGGTAAGAGGAGGGCCGCAGATAGGGCTGCGGATAAGGCTACTAATTATTTATATAAGCAGTATTTTTAAGTAGTCTATAGTAAAAGTTTTAGCTTTGTGGCTATTAACGCTACGTTTTAATATTAATTATTTAATATTGCAACTAGACTTAACTTATTATTAATATATGTTTAGATCAGCTATTATTTATATAGTTATAGCAATAGTTTTTATAGTCCGGTATTAAGATATATCTTTTATATTTATGTTTTATATTATAGGATATTTTAACAGCGCTTTTAGCTTAAAATTTTTTTGTTTTTATAAAAAGTTAAATTAAAAAATATAAGATATTACTACAAGATAATACTTTAAGATTGGTTAAACTATTTATTTAAAGCAAGGTAAATAAGTTTAAGCTAAGTAATTTTATTAAAAAAAATAAGCTGCTATATATAAGAAAGAAATATATTAAAAGGTTACTATATTAAAGTAAACCTTATCGGCTAGCGCTTACTTAAGGCTAACACCTTTAAAAAGCAGGCTATATTACTTTAGTGTGAAATATATACTCGGTTTATAAAAAAGAAGGCTAAAACGTTCTTTTTTTAACGTTGATAAAATAGGTTTGCTAAATCACTAAATATACCTACTATTAAATACTATAGTATTTTTTTACGCTTTAATAGACTATAATATCTTTAATTGCCTAAGTTTAAGTCTAAAAGTAAATAGGTTTATAAAATATTAGTATATAAATATTTATAAAAAGTTTATCGGTAGTTTAATAATAGATTGCAGCGTTAAAGTTAAATATATTAATTGTTTTTATAAAATATAAAAACTAGTTTAATCTTTTAGAATATAATAAAACTAGTCTAAGGGATAAAAGCTTTTTTTTATTTTTATTTAAAGTAGAATGTTATACTAGCGGCAGCTTTAATTGCTGCTAGTATTAGTTAGGCATGATCTATTTAAGTATACAGCATAATATATTTAGTGCAAAAAAAGAAATGTTAATAAATAAACGCTAAAATTATATTTAAGTAATAAAAAGCAAAAGCAAAGGCTAAAACAAATAATAATAATGTGCTAGATATAAATTGTTTAGCAAATCTAGCGGATTAAAAGTAGTAAACTATTTAAAAATAATAATACCTGGAACTATTTAACCTAGGTAAGCATTTACTTAGGTTTATACTATTTTATATTAAATAAGATAAATAAGATTTAGTAAGCTTAATTTATAAAAGTACAGTTGCTATAACTATGACTTTCCACTTAAGCAAAAGTTATAGCGTATATTAAAACGTTGTCTTGGTATAAAAAAAACAATAAAGGGTTTATATGCAAGGCTGGGATTGTTTTTTTTTTTATTTAAATTTATAGACATGTTTATTAAATAGTTTATATTCTTTTATCTTAGCAAGCCTGTTATATATTTTAGTTTTTTTATTTATGGCGTTAAACTTGTTTATTAAAGCTTGGCGATTAAGTAGAAGTTTAGTTTATAAAAAAATATTTTTTCGTATATTTTTAAATAATTATATACTACTTAAATTTGTTAACCTTAATAACTATATATAAATAAATAAAAATCTTTTGCTAGCTTTATTCTTTTTGTTATTTAATGTTTTAAACAAACAGAAAGTAATATTAGAAAATGTCTTTTTTTGCGCTTTATATTTAGTTATAGCTAAGCTAGTGGTATATGTTATCTTTGTTTAAGTAAAAATTGCTAAGGATTTAATAATGTCTAGCTTTTTAACCTTTTGCTTTTTTAAACTAAAAAATAATAAGATAATATCTGCTTTTAAGGCTAGATAATATATTTTATTATTATTTAGCTTTTTAACAAAGATATAAGATAATAGCTTTATATAAAAGTAAACACTAGGTGCTAGCTAGATATATTTAGCACCTTTAGCAAAGACAAAACTTTAAGCTTTAAACTTGCTTTTATTTATAACACCTAAGCTAAAATAAATATTTATTATTATAATAATTAATATCTCTTTAGTAAACAGGTTATATATTAAAATGGCGCAATTAAGAATTAGTTTATTATAGTTGCTTTTGTTTTTTTCTTTCCTTTTGCTATTCTTGCTTTAGCTATTTATTTCTTTATATAAGTATTTTTATATCTTGGGTAAATATTGCACTCTAGGTATGCTCGGTTTATATTTTGCTAAAAATATAAATAAAACAAAAAAATTTGCTTTAGATTAAAAAAAAAGCTATGCCGCCTTAAAATTTATAATGTGCTATAACTTGTTGTTTTAAATAATTAAGCAAAATTTATTATTAGAGCTAAAATAAAGCGACAAGAAATTATTTATAGTTTAGTTATTTAAAGTATTTTAATTATTTAATAATTAATTACTAGTATATAATCGATTTAAAAGTGTGCGTAATTATATGTTTTTTTTTGCTTTTATTTATTGTTTTAAACAAACTAACTTTATAACTTTGCTTATAAAGGCCAAGCCTTTAGCTACATTTATAGCACAAGCGGTTTATGCTTTTATAAGTTTTTTCTTTTTATTAACTAATAATTTATCGCTTAAAATATCTATATTTTTTTATTGCTTATAATTTATACTCTCTTGGTATTTTTTAATTAATATATTTTTATATTTGTTTAAATAGCTTGCTTATTTATATTAAACCTACTTTTAATCTATATTAGCTAAACAAGCGACTTTATTGCTGGTTTTTTAGCTAATAATATGCTGCCTATAAGTAAAAACTATATAAAATTGCCTGCTATAAGAATATAAAAGATTTTGCTAAAGTTAATATTATTTAATATACTGCAGTTTTTGCGCAGTGTTGTTTTAATTTTGCTTAGCAGTTTAGCAGATATTATATTAATTTTGTTAATAACTATAATTAGTTTATTTTGCTATAGTTGCGCTGTATTTTTATTTTTTAATATTAATTTTTGCATAGTTTGTTTACTTTAAACTTAAAAGCTAAAAGCAAAATATATTATAACGCTATTAATATACGCTGCTGCGCTTTCTATAAAAGCAATAATAAATAATCTGTTTTTTTCTTTTAATTGCTAAAATATCTTATATATAGCGCAAATAATAATTAACTTTTCTGTTTTTTTTTAACCTTTTAAATACCTAATAATAGTTAATAGTCTGCTAATTTTTTGCTATATAGCATTTGTATTAAAGTTAAGTTTTTAACATATAAGCAGGACAGCTTTTAATTATTTTATATTAAAATATTTCGACTTATATATTATGCGACTAAAGAGATAATATTTTATTTTATAAAAATGTCCAATAAATATTTTATTTCTGCCTAAGTCTTAAAATACTAAAAGTTATTATATTTATTAGCTATATTTATTAAGCATAATAAAAATTAATAGCCAAAACTTACCTTTTTTTAATACCTTTTTATAATTTTATAACTGGCTTAATCTTTTGGCAATAATATATTTATTTTAACTTTTAATATAGCTTTTTAATATTGCGATTTTTTTTAGTATAGCCTAAAATAATATAACATTTAATTAACTTATTAATATAGTTTTTTTATTATTAACTTTAGTTTTAATATATTATAAAATATTTATTTAGTTTTTAATAAAACTAATATAATCTTTGCGTTTTATGTTTTTTAATTTTGCTTTTGCAATAAGCTGTTTTAAGTTATTTATTATACTTAAAAAACTATTTCTGCTAGTTAAGAACTTTTTTATTTGCGTAAAATTATAATATAAAAGTTCTAATAATTGTTTAAGCTAGTTCTGCTTTATATTTATAATTTCCTGGTTTTTATTAATATAAATGTTATTATTATTAAAAAGATCGGCTTGTCGGTCTTTTTATGCTTTCGCATTTTTTACAGCATTTTTTTTTAACTTTTTTAGCTAGTTAAGATTTTATACTTTAAAAAGCAACCTGCTGTTTAACTTAGCGTAATAAAAGTTCTATAGTTTATAAGCTAGCATTTTAGTTAAGTTATAAAAGCGGTACTAAAGAATAAATAATAAAAGCTTTAATATAATACTTTAGTTTAGGTTTTTTTTGTTTATGCTATTAATTAGCTGCTTATTAAAAATTAAAATTTATTTTCTGTTAATAAATTTTTAAACTATTTTTTAAAAAAAGAGTAAGCTTTTTTTTATTAAAAAATAATAAAGTAATAATTATTTCTTTGGTTTTTTTATAAAAAAAAAACTACTAGTATAGTTATAAAAATATATTTTTTAAAGAAAGATTTTATAATATATATAAGCTTGCACATAAAATAAAATCTAGCTTTTTTTAGTTAATAAGTTTAATAATAGTTATAAGCTATTTAGACCTGGTTAATCTTATACACACTATAAAATAATTTTATATACGTAAGCGTACAAATAGTCTAGGTTAATATTGGCCTAGTTTTTTATAAATAAATAATAGTCTAGCATTTTAAGCAAGTCGGAGCAAACTTTTATAGCTAATAACTCTTAAGCTGTTAAAAGTTTATTTAATAATAATAAAACAAAGTTTTATAAAATTGCGTTAGCTTTGTTATTATTTATTTTTTTTAAAACGATAAATATATTATTTTCTTTTTATAAATTGTTTTAGTAATGTTTTTTTAGTCGATATTATGCTATTTGCTTTAGGATTTTTATTGCAAATACTATTAAATTATAATATTTTAATAAAAATTTTATTATATAATTTAAAATATACTAGATAATAAACAAGGTTTAAAAATGTCCTTATAAAAATATAAAATTATAATTATATTAAAATATTAATGCTATTATTAAATTAGTTTTACTAACTTATAAATGATCTCTTTTAATTTTAAGAGTTTTATTATTAGCTATATAAATAAATTTTACCAAGGTTTATAAATAGCTAAAACAGCAAGCTATTTCTTTATATAATCCTTTTTAATAAAAATTAATATATATATAATAATTGTTGCAAGCGTTTAAAAAGGCATGCTATTTTTTTATATTAAAAATTAATAATATTTTATTAAACTAAAAATATACTAATATTTGCAGCACCTTTATATATGTTATATTAGTTTTAATTTAATTAATTAGTTTTTAATCTAAGCATTATTTTTTTGTTAATATTATAACTATTTATAATAGATCTTTAAACTAGCATAGCCTACTTTATTAAATAAAAAGTCTATATAAATTAAAATATGCTCTTTTAAACTAGGTATTTAATTAAATGCTAGATTATTAGCTAAATTATACATTATAATATTTTTAGCTAGTTATAATATATTATGCAAATAAAGGCTCCCTTGTTTATTACTTTCTACTACCTTATAATTGTTAGATATAAGTGATGGCATGTAATGTTAGGTTAATTAATTGTATTGATTAAGCGTATTGTTTTTGTTAAGTAGACGCGACTAGTAGGCTACGCAGAATTTTTATAAGGGCCCTTGTCTTTTTAACATAGGTCTACCCTTAGATACTTGTTTAGCAGATATTTTGGCTTAAGATATAACCCCTTATATCTAATATACCTTTTTAGAAAGCAACCCTTAAGAAATAATTTTTATAAATATCTTTTATATAAACTTTGACTATTTTTCTTAAATAGAAATACTTTTGCAGTTATTTTGTCATTTAAATATTAAACTCTTCTCCTTTTAATAAGTTTTTAAGTATTTTTTATTCCTTTTTTAATATTTTCTTAAGTTGTCGGTATTTCTAAATATTTTTAATATCTACAAAATTAAGCTGTTTTAAAAAAGTGTTCTACTTGTTTTTAGAAAGTATTTTTATTAATCTATCGGCAATTATGTCGGTAATAAAAATATATTTAACTTATAGAGTTCTGTTAAGGACTTTTTGTTGTAGCTAGTAGTTATAGATATTAATATAGCATAGCTTTGTTTATAGTATGGCGATATCTTTTATAACTAGTCTAATTGTTTGCTAATTATTATATTAAATTTAGATCTGCTAATTGTCTAAGGTAACTTTTAATTCTTTAATTAACTAGCTAATAAATATTGCTTTTTTAAAAGCTTAAGCTAATATTAAAAGTTTAGCCTTGGTTGTAAAGATTATTATAATATTCTGCTTATTAGCTTTCTATTTAATAATCTTTTTAAATAGCTTTATTATATATGTCTGCAAACTTTTACGGTTGAAAGTGTTATTAGTAAATAAAAAATCGCTTGCGACAACAAACTTGTTCCTGTCTTTAAATTATAGCGCGTAGTATTAAATAGTTTTAAGGTAAAATAATAATCGATCAGCAAAATTGTAGTGCTTTGGTCTTAGATTTAAGTTAAATCGTAACAATCGGAATGCTTTAAAAGCAATATTAGGTTAGGTAATTATAGCTTTATATATAATTAAACCTATTTTCTTTTAGTAGTAATAAATTTTTTATTGCGTAGCTAGTTTATTATAAAGACTAAGTTCTTCTGCTTTTATTAAAGTATATGCTTTAAAAATAAATTTATTTTTAAGTTTAATAATTTTTTTAATATATAAAGATTATAATAGCTAAATTAAGCCTTTCTTGCGATTTTAAATTATTTTTACGCTAAAAAACTATAAGAGGTTATTTTTATTAGTTATTTAATAACGGCGTTTTAGTTTAATAATTGCTTATTAAGCAATAGCTTTTTTAAACTATTAATAAGTTAAAATAATATTGTTTATATAAATAAATATAAGAACCTTTTGCTTAGTATAATAATATAGCTTATAAAAAACTATTTAGTAGCTTATTAATTTTAAGAATTTAGTTAACTCTTGCTGCTAAAAAAGCGAAAACTTTTAAAGGCCGTACAGCGCTCGAAAAAGTCTAAAAAAGGTCTAGGGTTTGCAGTAGCTTAAAAGCATATGTATATAGATTTCCTTATTAAGTTTTGCATTAATAAAAGCATTTATAATATTATACTGCTTTAGTTCTAGATTAAACTTAGCTGCAATAGCTATAAGAGTTTAAAACGATTTACCTGTAAAAGTGGATATATATATATTTTCTTTTTTATTAGTCGGTTATTGGTCTTTTTAAACAACAAGTCTAGCTTTATATTTTTAATAAAAGCTATACTTATTAAACTTGTAAATATATACCTATATATAGTCTAGAGTTAATTTTTTATAAGTAATATATATATTAACTTCTTTCTAGGTATTTATATTTTTATAGCTTTAAAAATATAATTCTTTGGCCTGCTTAAAGTATTCTCCTATAAAATAAGTACTAAAATCTTTATACTACTTAAGAGGTAGAAAAAGGTTTTAGCGATAGATTTTAGATTTAGTTTAAAGCAGCTTTGTTAGGTCTAACTTTTAAAATGCCGAAGCATTTTCTGGAATAGGTTTAAGTAAAAATGCTTAAAGCTGCACTTTTAAAATAAATTTAAATAAAAGCGCTTAAAGCTGCACTTTTAAAATAAATTTATATAAAGGCGCTTTAAGCTATATTTTTGCAAAAAATATAGATCTCTTGTTTTAAATAAATTTAATAATGCTATTAAGGTAGCTTAAAGATTTTTTTAAAAACCTAGCTTTATTAGCTTTGTTTACTAGCATGCTATGCTATAACTTTATAGTTGCTAGGCGTTTTATATTAAACGTGGCCTTTTAATAACTTTTATATACTATAACTTCGGAAAAGGTTGTTTAAAAACTTCTTTTAAACTTTAAAATAAAATTAAGCGATCTAGTAGTCTTATTAAAATTTTTTTTTTAGCTAGCTTTTTTAATTATAGCGCTAAGAAAAGCATAGTAGGCAAAAGATTTAAAAAAAATAAAGTATAAAGCAAAAATTGCCTTAATATATAGTTAATTAAACTATAACAGCAAGTCTTTATTTTAATCCATGTCTTTATTAATATCTTTATCTTTTATTTTTTTAGCAGAATTAATTAATATATATACTTCTTGGTTCTTATATAAATTAATAAAGTTTTGCTAAGCAGTCTTTAAATAAAATTAATAAGTAATTTTAGCTAGTAAAGCCTTAAACTTCTTATTAGTAGTCTTTAAAAGGTTATCTTTTAAAAAATTAATATTTTTTAAAAAAACTATATTTTTATTAAATATAACATCTCTAGTTATAATAACTTTATTAGCTTTTAGTAACCAGATATAGTAAGTAATAAATAATTAATATCTAATTAAATACCCAATCCAAGCTTTTAAATTAAGCTTTTTTCTCTTATTTATTTTTAGCTGTGCTGTTAATATTATAGCAAAAGCTTTATATTTATAAACCTTTAGGTATAATAATATAAGTATTTTATTTTTTCCGATAATACCGTTTTGTATTTAAAAATAAATATAAAACTTTTTATATAAAATCTTCTAGTTATAAATATATTTAAAAGTACGATTATAAAAGTATATAGCAGCCTTAATAATCTCTACCTAGAGATAGGTCAGCAACTTTAATCCATTTTTTATAAATTATGCTTTTTTTTTAATCATACCTTTTAACCTTTTAGCCTTTTTATTAAATGCTTAGGTATTAAAAAAAGACATTTTAAAAGTAATTTCTTCTGCTGTTTGAAAATGCCAGGCAAGTTTAAAGGTATTCTTTATATTTATTATTATCTTATTATTATATTTTATTATTAAGACTTTAGTTTTATAATAATTTCTTATATATTTAATTAAATATATAAGTGCAATCTTAATAAATAAATATATCCGGTCGTATAAATAATAATCAAAGGTAAAGCCTAAGTATTAGTTAATAATAAGCATTATATATTATTTCTTGTCTTTATTTTTTTAAAGGTTTTTATAGTTATAGAAATCGATTGCTAGCTATATATTAGCTGCTATTAGCTTTTTTTATAGTTATTTATTAATTTAGCGTTTAATTTTTAATACTCTGCATGCGTTGCATTAAATAGTCTTTATTTTATTATTTTTATTAAGAGCTTAGCAAATTTTTACTTTCTAAGATAAAGTTACCAAGTATTGCATTGTTTTAAATTCTAAGTAACCCATCCAAAAATACTATTTAAACAGGTCTTCCCGTAAAATTAGTTTCTTTATATATAAATTTAGCTTGTTTTACTATATATAAAAAATAGATCTTTAAAGTAAAAGTAAAAGATATTTTAAAATAAATTAATTAAGTTAATTTTGTAAGCAGCATAGTATTAAATCATTTTTTTGTTATAAAAAGTTTATAAATGGCCTATTATTTTACTAATATTTTAATTAGTTAAGGACTTAAAGTGATATTAGATTAGTAGCCATTATAAAACAAAATGCCACATTATATAATTAAAGAACTTTTAGTCCCTTAAGTTCTTAGACTTAGACGTTAACTTTTTTAAAACCTTTAATTAAAATAATTTTATCTTTTGTGTATACTATATTATCTAGGTTAGCTTTTCTAAAGTTTAAAAACCTGCTAATTTTATTAAATATATATATTATAGTACCTAAGTTTAAAATCGCAAAATTTTTTAGTTTATAAATTATTTTAGTCTTATTTTTAGCTGTAAACACTATCTAAGCTAGTTTCTTTAATAATTAGTCAGTATTAAGTTTAGCTTTTTTTTGCTTTATTTTTTTCTTTTAAATATATTTAATTTTTTTTAAAAGTTCTAGATTAAACTTTAGCAGTCGTAAAACTATTTTTTAAACTGTTTTGTTTAAAATAAAATCTTTGCCTGCTAATTTTAAAAAGGCATACTAGCATTTATTTAATAAATAATTTTAAGTATATAGCTTATAATCTATGTTTTTATTATTAGTATTTGCTTAAGAATATTTAGCTTTTATATTTTTGCCACGTCTTTGTAATCTTTTACTACGATTGCTGCCTTTGCTTTTACCTATTGGTTTTAAACGTTCTAAGGCTTTTTTTACTTTAATTATATTGTTTATTTCCTTGGTGTCTCCAAAGTTATAAAAACTTCCTTTATAAAGTTTTTTTCTAAATAGTTTATTTTAAATTAATAACTTAATGCTTGCTTTATTATATAAATCTGCTGCGATCGCAGTATAGTCTAAAGTTTTATTTTTAATTTTTTATTGATTAAACTATTAAAAAGCTGTCACTTATTTTTAATAACTTCTTCTTAAAGCTTTTTCTAAGTCGGTAGCAATATTATATAACTTTAAAAGATCTATTGCTTTATATTTTACTGCTAAAGCTAGCTTTTTTTTTTATTTGGTTGCTTAGATTTTTAAGTCTTTTAGTGGTTGTTTTATATTATTATTGATAAATAATCTATAGTCTAGCCTTGCTTAATATATTAGGCTTCCTTTTAAGTATGCTTTAATAATATAAAGCTTATCGTACTATATATTAAATATATTTATAAGTTCTAGCAGTATATTTTTATAATTTTAAAATACTGTCTTAAGAATCTAGTTTTTTAACTAATTAATAGTTTTAACTTAATTGGTGTATTTGCGTATTTTTATATTATAATTGTTTAAGTTTATATTATACGCAGTTTATTTAAAGGTAGTTATCTTGGTTATATTTTGCAAAGGTCTTAAGTTTATAGTTTTATAGTTTATTATTAAAAAAAACCTTATAAATAATATTAGTATATTTGCTACCTTTAAATAATTTTTAACTTTAAGCATTATAAGTTGTTTTAGCTATAATATTTTTGTATCTAGTTTTAAAATAATATAATCTTATAAGTCTAGGCTAACTGCCTTGCTTTTAAACTTTTTATTCTATAAATAAAAGTTATTTAAATATTTTAACGCGATCTTCGCGTTTTAATTAATTAGTTTCTGCATGCTAATCACTTAACTAAGCTAGTAGCTTGTTTAATAATAGTTAATTATAGCAATAAAACTCTTAATTATTAAATATAAGTGATGGCATATAACGTTGGGTTAATTAATTATATTAATTAGGCGTGTTGTTTTTGTCAAGTAGACGCAACTAGTAGGCTACGCAGAATTTTTATAAGGGCCCCTGTCTCCTTGACATAGGTCTACCCTTAGATACCTGTTTGGCAGATATTCTGGCTTAAGATATAACCCCTTATATCTGACAATAATAAGCAGCTATTTTGCCAAACGCTCTAGCTTAAACTACTTGTTTAAAAAAAGTATTTATATATATTTAAAATATTTAAAATGCAGCAACAAGGTTTTAATATATAGCCTTAGCAAATTTAAGACTTTATTAGTCCTTGTTAAAACTAAATTAAAGCCTGTTTATAGCTTTAGCTAGCGCTAGATTTTTAGCAAACATAATCTTTAAAATTATAAAACTACTTTAATCCTTAGGATTAATAATAAACTAAATAGCTAAAGGCCTGTAAGCAATAATAAAAAATAATAGTTGACCTTTAAGTATATATTTTTGCTCCTTTAAGTAAAGCTATTAGTAACTAATCGACCAAACATTTTTTAAAATTATCTTTATATATCGGTTCTAATAATATTTATTTATTTAAATAAAGCATTTCTTAGTAATTAAGTCTATAAGCTTTAAAAAACAACATATATTTTAAACTATTTTTTAAGCAGTTTGTTTAACTAGCGCTTTTGTGATAATATTACTATTATTATAAATTTTATTATTTATAAATAAAAACAAAAAAAATAAGTTAAAGGCATACCGACTTTTATATTGTAATAAATAATACCGCATTTAAATATTTCAACTAATATTTATTTCTCATCTATATATATTAACTTTAATATTAAATATGTTTTTATGCCTACCTTATCTAAATAAAAACAAGTGCAAAAACGCGCGTAAATAAAAATCTTTATTAAAATAATCGGCAAAACTTGTCGATCAGTATATTTTTAAATATTTTATTTTATCGATTTTGCCAAAGTTAATAGTCTTCTTTATAAACTAGGCAATATTAATACCACTCTCTAGTAAGGCAGCATTACAAAGGCCTATAGCTAATATAACCCTTTTTATATTAAATAGCCTGTTTTAGCCAGTATTATTTATTTCTACTCTCGCTTTATTAATATTTTAAAGTATTAATAATAATCCGATTTATATTGCGTTAGCTTATTAACCCGCCTTACTTTACTTTTAATAGTTTGCTTTAAAAGTATACTAAAAGCTTAATAGCTTTATAATAAGCATATTTAAGTAAAATCTCTGCTTGGTTATATAGTTAGCGCATGCGGCGTTAAGATTTTCTTTAGCTGGTATATATATATTATTTTTTAAAAAAAATAAAATATTATTTAAAAGGAGAGTTACTAATGCTTTGTTATTAATTAATATATCTGCATATAAAAGATTATTAGCTTTTAACTATAATAAGGCATTTATAACAGCCTAATAATAAACGCAAAGTAAATCCTTGCTGTTTTATAGTCAAGGTTGTGTTATATTTATTTAAAAAACTTGGATAATATCTAGTAGGCTTAAAACCACGTAAGGTAACGTAGTAGCAATACTTAGAACATTTTGTTTTTAAACAATAATCTATCTCTTTATTTAATAGTATATATTAGCTAGTTTATTTTGCTTTTTAGCATAAAACTTAATAATATATCTATAAAGTATATAAAAAAAAATTAAACGTTTCTTTATTAAAGTAAAGCACTGCAGTTCTTTTAAATATATATAAATATAACTAATATTAAAATAATTAATTATAATATACTTTAGCATCTGCGCTTTATTAAAAAAGTTTATGCAGTTTTTGCATATTTATATAAGGCGGTCTACACTTTTTATAAAGTAAAGAAAGCACTAATAGCATTAGATAATACTGCTAAAATTAGTATTTTATTTTAACTTAATATTATAGCTTTAGTTAAGCTATTATATTAAGTTATTATATTAATATTATTAGCAAATAACGCAAAAATTTAATAGCAAACAAATCTTACTTATAGCATCCCAAGCATTATAAATAATTTTAGCTTAATAATTAGTATAAACTAGAATATATTAATTTATAGCTGTGCTAAGAATTTTGCAACATTTATACTCTTTATTTAATAACCTAAAATATTAAAATAAAAGTTTAAATCGCTTATAATTTATATTAATAAAAAATGCTGCTATAATATTATTAAAACTTGAACTTTTTATTATTAATGCTTAGCTAAAAATATTATACCTTTGTTTTAAATAAAAATTAGTATAAAAAAAAACAATATATATTGTTAAAAAAGTAGACTAAAGATTAAAAATGTTAAAGTTAATAGGCATTCGATTACCAAGTTCTTTATTGTTATACTTTAATAAGTTAAAGGCGATATAATAATAGTATAAACTTGGCCCTATAGCTTAAGGCTTGCAGATAAGACGTTTAAATCTAAGTGATTGCCGTGGGCATAGCGTGTACTTATTTTAATTCTAGGATTTAAAAGTACCTAGCTTTAAAACTATATTAATAATTATTCTTTTAAATTATTTACTAAGCTAAACACTTATACTTCCTATATATATACTTAAAGGTATATAAGGTATAATAAACTGCAGTAAATTCCTTATAAACAAATAGCTTTACTATTTACTAATAAATATATTATAAATAGCTTTTAGTTAAAGTATAATTAAAACAAGATTAAGTTTTAATTTATATATTTAATAAATAAAAAGTTTAAATATTAACAAGCAGTAGCTAACTTATTAAGAAAACATTATTAAATTAATTTTTAATTGTTAATAAAGCCTTTTTTACTTTTATATTTACCGGGCTAATAAATATATATAATATATATTTTATAAAATTACCAAATAGCATAAATAATAAGTAGCTCTTAATATATATAAAGCAATTAAAACAATGTTCTAGCTTAAAATAATAACTTAAAAAGTGATTTAATATTTACTTTATTTTATTCTTATATATAGTCTGCGCCCTTAATATTATAGAAAATTAAAGGTTAGCCAAAGAATTAGTTTGGTTAAATAGCTTTAAACCCTTTTATAATTCTTCACTAGTCTAAAATCTTTGCATAATATAATATTTAGTATAACTATTTTATATTTAAATAATAAAAAGTATATCTAGCTAAACCATGTTAAATATTACTATGCAGACATTTATAAAAAAAGAAGTAATATGCTTAAATTAATTATTATTATTTATATTTATTTTTTTAAGACTATACTAAAGAAAGCTTTTTGCTAATAAAACACTTTTATAAAAATGTTATAGCTGTTATATCTATAAGTGCACTTATTTTCCAATATATATCTTATGTTAAATTTACTACTTAATATGTTAGATTAATTATTATATATAATTACACTGTTTAATTTATAAAAGTAAAGCTGTTTTACATAAGCTTTAAAAATTACTATGTTAGACTTATTTATTATATTTGTTTTTTTTTTTTTTCTTGTTTTTCTTTTTTTTTTTTTTTTTTTTTTCTTTTTTTTTTTTTTTTAAAAAATAACGCTATAATATAATAGTTAAGGTTTAAAAAGTATTTTATAAGCATTAAGCAAGAATATTCTGGCTAATTATATCGGTTGTTTTTTAAATACTTAACCTATTACTTATTTTATATAAAAATATATATTATTATATAAACAGCTAATATATAGCTTTATATTATATGTTGCAACCGGCATGCTAGCTAGCCTTTTGCTAGTATTTATGTTTTTATTAATTATTTTAATATATCTTGTTTTTTTTTATTTAAAAAAAATTAAAAGAAATTTTTAAAAATAAAATAATAATCTGTTTTTATAACTATAATATTTTTATTTTATTAAAAAAAACTATTATTTTAAGTTAAATAATAAAGATTTAATAATAAGTTATTATGCAAGCGTATATTATAACAGCAGTATTATTAATAAAGCTATTGTAAGGCTGCTAGGGAAAACTAAAAATATTTAATATTAAAGCTGCGTTTAAAGCAATAAAAAACTAGCAGAACGTTAGACAAATAATTATAATATCTTTTACTAGAATTAAGAACAATAATGCTAAGTTTAATCCAATTATGGTTATTGTTATTGCAGTAATAACTTGTTAAATGCGGTTTTAATAATATTATACCAAAAAAAGCTAATTTTAATAAAACCGTATATTAAAAAAAATCCCTTGTTAATTTATATTTATTTAAGTATAATTAGTTTAAAAGTTTAGTTGCTCTTAATAATTAAAAAAAACGTATATAATATATACGCTTTTTTTAGTTCTAAATATGCCATTTAATTATATTATATAAAATAATACAACTTTTATAGTTAAATAAGTTATAGTTTTTGCTAAAGCAAAAGTCTAAACTAAAGTTTATAGTTTTTAAATTGCTAAATGTAAAAATATTAAACAAAGATCTAATTAAAATCCAATTATACCGACCAGTAAAAGTTCTTTTTAAGTCTTTTATTAAATTAAACTATTAAAATAAACCTTATAGACTAGCGCTTATCTAAGGCTAATATCCTTAAAGGTAAGCTATAGCTACACTTTCCTAGCCTTTATATCTTAATAATTCACTTTTTGCGATAAAAAACTAAATTATTTTATAAAGTCGCCGCTAAATTTGTTAAAAAATCGCAAAGCTAGTATATATATATCCTTTATCCCTTAGGCTAAAAAGCTAGGTTTAAAATATCCTTTTTTATTTCCTTTTTTATTTCCTTATTTAACCAAGCTATTTTAGCTAACTAAGCGCGTGTAGCTTACTAATAATTATTTACTATAGCTTTTTATAAAGTCGCTATAAGATCTATTATATTACTGCTAACTAGTTAACTACTTGGTTAATTTAGTTTAAGATTTTAAACCTTATAGCTAATATATTAATTAAATCCACCCATGCCTAGCTCACAAGACTCTAGCTAAAAGTTAAATAAGTAGCTTGCTATATTTAAATTATATTATTAAAAGTTATAAATAATATATTAAAAACTTATTAATTTTATTATAGTTTATACTAGAGCTATTATTTTAGGCTATTTAAATCTTAAAAAATCTAATAGGCTAAACTTATTAATAACTCTTATTATATCTTTTATAATTCTTTAATAACTAATTGCTAGCCTTGTTATATTATTAAATTTAACTTAAACTTAAATAACGCCTAGTTTATTTAAAATAAAATATCGAAAATTATAAAATCTATTTAAATATTTTAATATTTAAGCCGACATTTAATAAATTATATAATATAATAGCATTACTTTTTAAGAAAATATTTATATTATTTTTTATAGTGCTAAAACAAAAAATATATATATATTTATATATATCTTTAATATTATTATTTTAATATTAAAAGCTAATAACCACTTAATATTAATTTATTATTCCTTTTTTTATATCTTTTTGTTAAAATTTTATTTATTATTTTATTATTTATACTTTATATATTAAAATCTCATTATAAAATCTAAGACATTTACTCGACGCAACTAATCTTTTACTAGTATAGCTTATAATTATATATTACCGTCCTTTTTATTTATTACTATAGTCGCTTAAATAAGCAATATATATTATAATATAAATACTTAATTTAACACTAGATATAATATAAAACTCAAGTTTAAAAGTTATTTAAAAACAATTTTTAAATATTATAAAAACTTGGTATATAATATAGTTTTGCTTTAATTAAGTATATTCTAGCAAAAAAAAGCAGCAGTAAATAAGCTGGCTTGTTGTTTTATATTTATAACAGCTTGCGTAAACCTATGTTTTAAAAAAATTATTTTAAAACTAATAAAGCTAATCTACTAGTTAATATTAATGCCTAATTAATAAAACATGTTTAACTTAATATATATTTATATAGCGTTAATTATGCCTATAATTATTTGCCTTTTATAATAAATATAACTAGCGTTATTAATTTAATAAATATTTATCTTATAAATAAATAAAAACAAAAGGCTTTATTATCTTTTTTTATTTGCTTTTTATAATATAATCTAAAATCTAAAAGTTTAATAACTGCTTTTGCAATTATTATTATATTTACTAAAGTTAATAAAAAACAATGGGTTTAATTGTTTATTTTAATTTATATGCCTAGTTTAGCATAATATATTACTAGCAAAATATTTAAAAATATTATTTAATATTAGCACGCGAAAACTATAAAGCTTATCGATCCTGCTAATCAAGCTATTAAAACATCAACTATGCAAGATGTAAACATTTTTATTTTTATTATAAATAGCAATAATAAAAATATTCTATTTTATATTATTATTAATATAGTTAAATTTGCTAATACTAGCAAAATAGCTCTATCTTTTATAAGTAATTCTCTAATAATACAGCGTCGTAAATATATTAAAGCTTAATTTTAACTAATTAAATCTATAGATTTTTTTTTAAGCAATAACCTTTTAACGCCTGTTCCTAAAAAAACAAATGCAGCTAATTCTAATCTTAAGATTATTTCTTGCACGCCATTTATATTAAAGTTTATTAATATAGCTTTATCGGCTATTAAATCTTCTGCTTTAACGTTTTTATTTATATTATCTTGTCCTAACAAAAAAACTAGCACTAATATAAAAACTAAAAACCTATTTTATATACTTTAGCCTTTAAACTTTACTAATATTAAATTGTTAATAATTATATTATTAATTTTAGCGGTTTTTTTTAATACTATTAAGAATAACAACCCTGCGTTTCTAACGCTTTCTATTATTTTAAGTATATTAAAGCTTAATAATATTAACAGTAACCTAATAAACATAAAAAATAGTTTTAAAACAACTAAGCTTATTAAATATAACAATAAAAAAAAGCTATATATAATAAAACTTAATATTAAAAATAATATATTTTAAACTATTATATAATAATTTAATTAAGCTGCTATTATAAGCTATAAAAAGCGGATAAAAATTAAAAAAAAATATTAATAATATTATATACGCTATTTTATACGACTGCTGTCTAAATATAAAAAGCTATTAATATAGCTTATAAAGTTTATTAATAGATTTTTCTTTTATTTTTCTTTTCTTTTTTATTTTTTAACGTTTTTTCCTTTTTTTTTTTTTTCTTTTACCTTTTTATCTATTCTTTCTTTTTTTCTTTTTTTTCTTCTTTTTATTTTTTTTAAAGTAGCGCAAAGCAAAGTGCTTTACTAAATTAAATAATAAGATAATAAAACAAAGAATTAATTTAAGCCTTATGTAGTTTATTTTGTTTTATATTAAGTTTAAAAATTATTATATTATATAATATATTATTGTTAATTTAAAATAGCGCTTATAAGTCTAAATAGCTTTTATTAAATATAAACTGCTAAGCTTAGCTTATTTTAAACCTTTAAAATGCTTATTATATAAGCGTGTAAGCACTGCTAACTAAGGCTTCTACTAGCGGCTATTTTGCTATAAATTTTTATATATATTTATATTATTTTGTTTATTTTCAGGGCCACTGTTTATATAGTATATATCATTTTAGTATAAAACTACTGTTTAATATAAGTTATAATTATTACCAGTATTTTTCTTATAAATACTAGCCGAGGTATTAATTAATATAGTTATTATTTAACGCTTTTTATTTTATTTTTATAAAAATCCTCTATATTAAATATATATATAACTATAGCTACTTATGCTAATAATTATATTTATATTATCTTTATTGTTTAAATTAAAGGTAATGATCTAGCCACACTTTTTTTACATAATAATAGGCTCGGATTTAACTTTATTATTATCTATAGCAGTATTTCAAGCTATTTAATAATTAGCAAGCTATTTGTTTCAGCTCTTCTTTAGCCGCAATATTATTAGTAAATTAAAATTTGTTGCCATATTATAGCCATTTATAGTTTAAGCACTAGTTTTTTTAAAACTTGTTATTTATAGCTATATATATCGGTATTAAATAAGCCTTGCTGTTTCCCGACTTGCACATTCTTATATAGCATTATATTTAAGTTTATCTGCATATATAAATTAATAATATATTAATATTTAATGCTCAGCGCTTAATTATAACCTGCTTTTAATCGACAGCTTAATAATAAATCTTAAAAATATATATAATTAACTAGGCAGCAACTAATATCTAGTTTATTAAGCAAAAGGTAATTAAATAAAATAAGTTATTAAAAGCAAAATAAAACAAAACTTTTTTAAAATTACTAAAACCTTTAATATTAAGCATTAAATAAATAAAAATATAAATAAATAAATAATTTAATAGTTAAATAAATAAATATACAGGTGTTATTATTATAGCTATTAATAAAATTAATAGTAAAAAGTAATAGTTAAATTTAAATATAAGCAATATTAATATATATATACCTAGAATTTACGCGCCACTTATATAAGCACTACTACTATTAGCAACAATATAAAAGCATTCTCTTACATTTTTCCCTTTTGCTTTTATATTATATTAGATTTTACTCCGATTTAAAAGCTATATAACTAGTTATAAAATATAAAATCTCCTAATACATTATAATATTTTATTTATATTAACCTATTATTTTTATTTAAAGCGCAAGAAACCTTAGTCTTATTATTTTACCTTTTTTTAATCTTTTTTTTTCTAGCAAACAGCACAGTTTTAAATAGCAATATAGCAAACAACAACCGGCTATAAAATAGGTTTGCCCTAGATGCCGTTTTTAATTATCTTAAGCCTCTGCTGCTAAGGTCGCTATCTTGCTATTCCACCTATTTAGCAAAGTTTATCTAAGTATTAATTACAGCCTTTTAAAACGCATATTATTTAGCGTTTCCTAAGTAGCTATTACTATAACCTGCTATTATTAAACCCGCACTTAATACCTTACCCAACCTATCACGCTCTTTTTATTTCCTTTTATATATATTTCATTAATTACCAATCTTTACATAAAACCTTAAACTTTATTATACTTAATATCACCATCTTTTAATTATAATTATAACTAATTATAAATCTCTTAAGTGTTTAAAAATTTATTTTTTTAGTTTATATTAAATAGTTATAACTAAAACATCTACTTATTTTATACTTTTATTAAGCCTTGCCGGTCTTTTATCTTTATTTTTAATTAATTAAAACTTAATAGTTTATACTATTTCCTTAACCTATATTAATTTAGCGTTATATAATATTTCACCGGCATTAAATTAACTTATAAAAGCACAACAAAACTATATAAAATTAATTTATTAACTTAATAAATATATATAGTCACCTTTTATATTATATATATATTTACTTGCTTTTATCTTTCTATGACTAAAACATAAATAAAGCAAATATTTATATCTAATATAACGTTATATTTACTTATCCCGATAGCACATAAACTTTACAATATAAAGATGCCTGCAGGGCAGCTTATATAAAGCGTACTAAATATTCTGCTAACTAAAATAAATTTATTTTATAATTCCCTTAAACTATTTATAAGCTAACACACTTAATAAATAAAACTTATAATTATTAAATATTTATTCACTTTTAAACATCTGGTTAAACTAATAAAAGTTGCTTGTTAAAGCAATAAGTTTTTTTTTTATTTTATAAGCAAAATACTTAAAGCTACCCAAAGATTACTTTTATATAGTTTATTGTTTAAATATATACTTAGTTAGCAAAAAACAACTAAAAAAAGTCTAAATAATATAAAAGTCTTTGCTAGAATTATTTATAAATTAATAGTCTTTAAATTTAAGTTAATTAACAATATAGTATATTATATAACATCTTTTACCCCGGCTTATGCAGCCAGCATGCACGCGGTTATTATAAAAAAAACAATATTATAATATACCTAGCCAGAGTTAAAAGCAATATTAGGCATATTTAACACTAAACCAGCCGCCCTTATATATATGCTAAATTAGCATAACATATGTTTATTCCCCCCCCAGCTTAAATATATTATCGACGCAACTATAAACTATAAAAAAGAACCCGACATAGATTTTTTAAAATATATTAACACTATAATCAAGCAGTTACAAATATTAAGCGGTTTAATTATAAATCCTTCGACAATTTAAAAGCTATATTTAATAAACTTCCCAAGATTTAAATTATCTTTTAAAATTAAATATATATATAGTAACAAAGTTAATATTTTAAAAATCCCTTTATATAAAAACAAGAAAATAAGACCCTTAATATTATAGCTTATATTTTTCCAAAGGTGAAATAAAATATATAATCTTTTAAAATCGATCTGCTATAAAATATATATAAAAAAAGGTCTTATATAAAAAAGTATAAAAAACAAAGAAGTTTTTTTACTAATATATTATTGCAGTATAATAAACAATAAAGTCTTAAAATATATTAACACTTTTTAAATAAATCGAAAAAATATCAACTAGTTGTTTAATCCTAGCTTAAAAAATATTATATCCTTTTTATATTATAACAAATACTATTAAAAGAACAACATCGGTATTAGATATAAAAGACATAAATATATCCAGAAACTTAATTAGCTTATTGCTTTTAAAACAAGGGCAAAAAAAGGCTTAACAAAGGCAGAACTCTTTTAAAAACCCAACAAGCAATACATAAATTATATAATAAAAGACAATGTTATCCTTGTAAATAATATTAAATAAAATAGTAACTAGGTTATCGCCGACTTAGTTTCTAGAGGCTATTATTAGCCATGAAAAACAACCGACTATATTGGCGTTTTAGTCGCAAAATAAATAAAAGATACCTTTTTGTCTTAAGCCTATCACTTTTACCAATCCCAGATATCTATAAAAGCTGTTAAACATAAAACGCTATGTCTAAAAATAATATTTAAAATTGCAAACATATTCCTTAGCCTTAAAGATTTAAATTATCCAATATTAAAAAAAAAAAAACAAATCTTTAAAAACTTTACAAACAAGCATATATAAAGTTAATACACCTCCAGCAACGCTAAAGCCTTACGCAAAAAGCGGCACAAAAAATAATTAAATATTTTTGCAAATTTATAAACAAAATAGTCTTAATACATTTTAACTACATCTTAATATAATATAACTAGTAATTATATTAGCAAAAACCCACCTATATTATTATTACCTAATATAAGCATTTTTATATTATATAGTTAAAAATATTTAATATAACTAAAACTAGTTTAAATATTATAGTCATTGTTTTATAATCGCTTGCAAAACTAGAAATCTTTTTAAAGCTTATATGCGTAGCATTACCTAAATTCTCAAATAATACATTGTTAATATAGCGCTTAAAATTTTACTGTTTATATAGTTAAAGAAAAGCTAAATAAAAGCTAAATCTATACTAAGAAAAAATTACTGTTAATATCTCTCATTTATTTATTATTAAAATAAAAAAGCTAGATATACTCCATTTTTATACCTATATATATCTCCCTTTTCCCCCCGTTTTCTACAAATAAATCTTCCCTTTTAATTATTTTAAAATACACTATAAATTTTATTACGCAAATACTTGTCTCCACTCCTTTTAACACTTATCTCCGTGGTCGGACCAAACAATATTAATTATTATATATTGTCCTAAAATTAGTTAGCTACGCTATACAAGCTTATTATTTACAAGTTTGCTAGCTAAATTATTTTTAATAGCAAGAACATTCTCGCTAACCGCCTTGCGCACGTTAAAATTCTTGTCTACGCTAAAAAAAAAAAACCTGTTAGCTAAGTCTTTGCTGTCCGGTTAATTTAGCAAATAGGCTAAAAAAAGAAAAATTAGCATATAATATAATTTTCAAGCGTTAAATACGTAAAACTAGCTAGAAATCTTATATATTTTATAAACTATGCTTTTATAAGTAAGCATAACATAATCTCTTAAAGCGGTTATAATAATATATATTAATAGCCTAATATTAAAATATAAGTGCTTAAGCTTTATAATCGTAAATAATAAAAGTCTAGGTCTATAAAAGCTATTATCTAGCTTTAAAAGATATTATTATAATAAGTAAAGCAGCTAATCTATTTTATCAAAAGCTTTAGGTAATTAATTCTTATATTTTGCTTTTAGCAATGCTGTAATCTTTGCCAGCGTTAATATATACTAAGCCGTTAACTTAGCGCCTTACTTTTTTATAAAAAGCTGCCTCCTAGGTTTTATATTAAACATTACACTTAACTTGTCGCTTCATATTATCCTTTAACTATATCCGCTCTAATATAAGTACTTTTAAAAAGCAGCTGGTTAAAATTTGCTATGCTTTCCAAAGCCTTAAAAACAAGTCTTTTATTTTTAAATAAGTATACTAGTCGATTTATATATATACTTATAATATAAAGCGCATGCTTGCAAGCATAAGCAAAGCAATTTCTATTAAATATAAAATTATACTTAAGAATATAAACAAATATATAAAAAAACTATTAAACATTAATAATATAATCGCGACTAATTAATTAATAAAATAATAGCTTTTATAATCTTAATAAATAGCTAAGTTATAAAATATAAATTAAATTAATAAATATTATATTAAAATAGCCTAGAAAAACACTTATCTTATATATTACAAGCTTATATTTATTTTATTATAAAATTATAATATAGCCTTCTTACTAGCTGCTACCGCTTTTTTCTTTAATTATTAAACCTTTTAAATAGTTATAAGCCACCTATATTATCTTTTAAAATATATTATACAGCATCTTGTGCCTTTGTGTTAGCTAATACTTATATTTGTATATAATATTGCATCTATCGCTTATTAAAAGAGTATTTATCTTAGAGAAATAAAAGCCCTCCGTTTTCGCCTAATATCCTTAACATCTTATTTGCAACACTTCTTTTAGCCACCCTTCCGCTTATTTTAAGTTTATAAATAGTTACTTTATCTACCTAACAATACAATAATAAATCCATCTCTACATCTACATCGCAACCAAGCCTAGCATCTATAAAGGTTAAGGCTTTATATCTAGTATTATTTTTTAAAAAGGCTTTCTTTTACATTTATTTTATACTTAAGCCTTTAGTTTATTAAGTACTTTAAGCGCTGCAAGCTATTCTAAATTATTACGCACGCGCTAAAGCAAGCGGTTCCTTTTTTATCTCTTATAAAATATTAGCGCTGCTTGCTTTTATTAAAATGTCTGCTTAATAGCTACATTAATATTTATTTTTTAATTGCTATATACTAAAGTTATTTAATTGCCACTAACCTCCACTTATTAAAAAAGCCCTAACAGGTTTTATTAGTCAATTCTTACTATTTAATTTAATAATAGCTTATATAAATATATAATATAAAAAAAACATATATATATAAACTAAAAACTATTATTAAAAACTAGTTTATTTATATTTAAATACTTTGCTAATTTAAAACATGTCCTTTTTAAGACTCGCAAAAAAGTTTACACAAAAAAAACACTTAAAACTACTTTTAATTAAAATCCTAATAAATAGAAATTTATCAAAAGTCATTAAACAATAAGCTATAAATAGCTAAAGACATACTGTCCGGCTGTTTTAGCTCCTCTCGACTTTATTTATTACACAATACCACAGCATTTTTATTACTTAGGACACAAATAAAGCGTAGCACTAAATATAAGCAATCTAATAAAAAAAAACAGCCTAGCGTTATTATTATTATATAAATAAGCAAAAAAATACTTTTAACATTAATAAATAAATTAAATGCTAAGCTAAGGCAAGCTTAAAAAAGTATGTAATTATATATATAGTTTTTAAAAAATCAGCAGACTAAACTATTTATAAATATTTATAATTAATAAAACCTTCTAAATATTACCAAGTTTAAACAATTATATTTCTTTTAGCTACTTTATAAGTCTTAATTACCTCTATTAAACTATTTTTACTTTAACACAATATGCTATTAATTAAACAAAATACTAATAATATAAAAGACTAAACATTTAAAGATAATTATTATTATAACTAAACAAGTTTAGCTAAGCTATAGCATTAATAGTAGCAAATAAATAAAAGCAAGTAATAATTTAGTCTTTTTTAGTCCGTCTTTTTAAACATCCTTTTATATACGCTATTTCTTATTTTTCCTTTAATCAGCGTTTTATTTAATGCCTTATAATTTATCTCCAATTAATATTAATACCTCTTATGATTATTATCGCGTTTTTGTCGAAAAGTTTACTAGTAGTCTTGTTTTTTTTTTAAACCCTTTTTCTTAGCAAATACTTTATATTTTAAATTTATGCCAATCCGTGAACTTTATCGTCATCTACTAACAACCATTATACCTGTCGGCCATATTTTTTATAAATAACCATTTCTAGTAATAAGTCTACTATTAGCTATAAGTTGCTTAGTAAACTATATAAATATTACTTTTTAGCCTAATAATAATTCATAACTTTTTTTGCTAATAAAAAAATATTAAGCTATTTTAAAATTATATATTGCGTTTTTCTCTTCGCGGTTTACTAATAATAGTTATTGCTAATTTAGTTAGCTTGTTTAGCCTTTTTTAAAAAAAATATCTTATACCTTTTTATTATTTAACCTAGCAGCTTTTACTTATGCGCCTTTTAATCTTGTTCCTTTATTATCTTTTGCTTTTATATCTACTTACTGCCTTATTTAATTTTATATCTACATAATTTATACATTAAAATTTCTTTATTTATTCTTAACCTTTTTATCGCATTATATTTTAGTATTTTATTTTATGCTTATATAAAACATTTTACTTTTTTTATATTATTATTATTAATATAATTTATATCCTGCCGCATAAGCTTAACTTGGCTTTATACTTTATAAGCAAGTAGCTATTATTTTATTTTTCTTGTCGAAAGTTTATGCCTTTTCCCTCTGCTTGTTGCCAATATCTCCATTATTATATAATATTACTCATTGCCTATAATTTATTATTATATAACTATTTTTACTATCTTATATAGTTGCTAATATTTTTTAGTCTAGTAATATTATTAGCAAAGTTTAATATTAAAATATTTTATTATTAATATAAGTATAGCTTATTTTTATAATATTATTAATATATATAAGATTACTTAATTTAGCTTTATTTATTTATTATACCTTTATATATTATTGCTTTATTTTCTTATTGCCTAACTTATATAAATATAAGTCCTAGTATTTATTTTATATTAAATAAGTATAGCTTATATTATTTCTAGTCTTTGGTTTTAACAATATTATTATAAAACCTTTAGCTAAGTTAAATATTATTTTTTTAAGTAGTAAAAAAGTTAATATTTAGTAGCGTTAGATTTAAATTTTATATTATTAACTATAATATTGCTTTTTTTTTAGCTTTTTCTTTTATTTTCTTTTTATTTAATTCTTTTTATTTTATATTTAATACTTAACTTAATAAAAAAAAAAAATACTAAATATTTTAGCTGTTTTTATAAATTATACTTGTTTTAGTCTAGCAATTTTTAAAAATTAATAAAATAGCTAAATCTTTTAGCAGTAATAATATATCCGGTCTTTTTATATTTAAAAAGCGGCTGCCTAACTTAAAAGGTACTTGCTTAAGTGCGTTGGCTTTTAAAAGTATATTTTTGCTATTGCTTATCTTTCTCACATAGTTTAAAAGTTTTAACTAATATATTAAACAAAAAAAAACAAGCCAGAACTAGTTAAGCTATTAAATTAGCCATAATATTTTAATAGAGAATTTTCAGCAAAAAACTATTATAAAACAAATGCCTAAAATATAATCAAGCAGTATTATTTATGCCTTATATATATTAAAAGCTATTTTAGCAAGAGCAAAGATTTTAAATCTAATATATAATTAGTTCATAAATTATTTCTTAAGCTATTATTATTGTTTAAATTTTTAAACAAAAGAGTTAAGTTTAATAGTTTACCGGGCTTATATTTAAAAATTATAATTTAGCTTATAAGATATATTTTTAAAACTAATCTTAAGAGCTATAATAACTAAATATATATTAAATCGATAAATTTTATTGCAATATTTAAATCTATGTTTTATTATTAATATATCGATAGCAAAAATAAAATAAAACAATAAATTTAAAAATATTTTCCTTATTTTAAAAAGGCAGTATAAAATATTAATTTTAAGTTAGTTAGCTTAAAAATAATTATTATTTAAAAAACAAAAAAAGTAACCTTTATTAATAAAAATAATATTAAAAAATAACTTTAAGGCCTTATATTAACAAAGTTGTTAAAATTTACTTAAGTGTTTTTAAAAGGAAATTAAAATAATACCTATACTACCAGGTTATTAATTTTATACCTATAAGCCTTTTTATTCTAGAACTAAAACAGCGTTAAGTTTATTTTTTTTAATATCTTTTATTAAAGTCTTTGCAAAGACAGCAATTATTTTAATGCTTGGTTTACTAAAAGTCCAGGTATATATATGCTTAACTATAGTATAATTTTAAGTTTTGTAGATAATAAAGCTATTAGTAGACTAATATTAAACCTTATAACCTTGTAAATGTCTTTTGCGAATATAAATAAATATGCCGCCGTTATAATATATTTATGCAAAAATAAAGCGGACATGGCGCTTGCAGTTATTAATAATATAGCCAAAAAGGTATTCGGTGTTTATTTTACACCTTTTTCTAGCTTTATTAAAAAGAACATTAAAAAATATTACTTACTTATGCTTAAAGATAATAAAATTATTTCTAAGCTTTTTAATAAAAGTATTACTTATATAGCGTTAATTTTAAGCCTATAAAAAATTAAACACTCTTGTATATATTATAAATATATAAGTTAACTGTTAAATATTTTAAAGTTATATAGCTAGCTTTTTAAAACATATAATACTAAAAAAGCAGATCTAGCTAAACTAAAACACTTAGCAGAAAATATTATACTACTTAATGCCTTTAAAAAGCAGCCAGCCCTTTTTAAAGATTTAGTTTTACTGCTTAAGAAATTATAAAAAATACTTAATTCCTACCTTAAGCCTAATATATTATTATTTAAGAATAATAATAACAATTTTATTAAAAATAATATATTTTATAACTTAGCTATATAGCTAAAATAAAATAAATAAATTATTTAAAAGCTAATATAACTTTTTGCAGAATATATTGCAAAATTTCTTTAAAAAAGTAATAATAATACCGATTTTAACCTTTTAAGCAAAATATAAGCGAGATTATTTGTAGATTATATATTTTAGGTTAAAAATATAAGTTTTACGCTTAAAAATCTAAATTCTGCAGATATATATTTTATATACAAAGGCCTTATTTAATAATTGGCAAATATTATTAACAATGCTATATTAGCTTTTAAAAAAGTCTTAATAAAAAAGATTAAAGCAGCTGTAAACTTATATTAACTTTTATTAAACATGTTAAAAATTAAAACCGAAAATAATATAAAGCTATATATAAAACGCTTTAATATTTTATCAATCGGCTTTAAAATAAGCTGCGCTGCTTTTATAGCTAGTGTTTTTAAAAAACCTAAAAAAAATACTTTTTTTTGCAGCTTAAAAAAGCTAACCAAGTTTGCATAGCCAGCTTTAATTAACTTAAAAAGCTAAAATTATAATGACTTATTTTATAAAATTTATAATAAAAAGCCTTTTTAATATAGCTTTAAAACTATACTTTTAATAAAACTATTAACTTAAGCTATTACTAGATTTACTAAATTAATAAAAAGGCCTAGTCCTTTTAAAAATTATTTGCTTTAGCTTAATAACTTTTATATATAAAATAAAGAAAATAAGCACAAGTTTAATAACATATATTAAGCGTTTTCTTAGTTAATAAAAGATAAAAGTTTTAAAAGGCCTGCGAGTATTTATAACAACTTAAATAAAAACTAAAAAAAAGCAATATAAAAGCTTAAAAATATTTTATCCAAGATATATATTATTAATAAATATTAAAGTTATAGCAAAATATATTTAGCCTTTGTTATAATTATAACTATTTTAAAATACTGTTTTAACTATTAGGTAGTATATATATCTCCTGTTAATTTATTAACAAATATATTACTTAAAAAGTATAAAAACTTTTATAAGTTATATAGATTTTTTTCTATTAATATTTAACAAGCACTTTGTGTTTATAATGCTTCTTTAAAAATTAAAAAAAGCTTAGCGTTATTTACAAGGAATAAAAAGCTTAAGCTATAAAATATTGGTAAAGATCTTGTTATGCAATTTCTTATTATAAAATTACTGTATAGCTTTATCGTAAAGCATAATTTATATTTTTACGCAAGAAAAAACCTTTATTTATGCTCTCTTTATATTAATATTTTTAAATAATATTATATAAATTTAAAAGCTTATCTTTTTTTAAAGCGTGTTATAAATGCAGTTTTTTAAAGTTATGTTTTAAACCTTACCTTTAATTAAAAAGCTAAGGCTAAGCTAAAAGGCATATATAAAGATATTTTATCGGATATAAAGCTTATTTTTATTATTTTAACTGTATTTATTAAACAGCTGTTTATAAAGTTAATATATCTTAATATAATCATTATAAATAAGTATGCTAAAATATTTAAAATAATAATAGTTAGCGTTATAGGCTTTTTAAACTTTATAATAATAGTTTTGCTTAAAAATACTAAGTAATTATGCTTAATAAACCATTTTTTTTACAAGTCCTTACTTTTATTTTAAGCGCAAATCTAATTCTTACTATTATATTATATTATAAATAATAGTAAGGTCAATAATAAACTTTAAATATATTATCGCTAACATAAAAGACTAAGAGAAATAATTAATAATATTTTATATAACAATAATATTATTTTTTAAAATATAAAAGCTAGACCATAAGTTAATATTATTTAAAGACTAGTATAAACAGTTATTGGCATTTTAAATAGTACACTAAAAGGTCGATATTTTATTAATATTAAAAATATTATGTTTATAAAAGTTAAAACCTCGCATATTTTTAAAGCTTATTTTTAGGCTGCTTTTAAAACTATTAAAAACTTTTTATTTTTTAATAAATTTATAAAGGATAAAGGCAAACCTAGAACAATATTACTGGTTTTATATTATATAATATTTATAAATAATTTTATAAGTTATTTAAACATAAAGCTAAAAGGTAATAACAAGGCAAAGGCTAGGGTATTAATTATAATAACTAATTCTTATTAAAGCTAAAAGGCTATAATAATATTAGTTTTTATTTTCTATATAAACAAAGTTAAATTTACTAGCAATTTTAACTATAAAACTATAGCGTTTATAAGATTTAAATATATTAAAGTTTTATTTTAAAATCTTAAAATATTTAGCAAAAATGCTAAAGATTTACATGTTAATTTATAAACAAGATTTTTATATTATATAAATAATCACTTTTAAAAAAAACTAGAAGCTAGAGTATCTTAGGACCTCTATTATTTTATTTATTATTAATTTTATAAAACACTAAAAAAATATAATATAAAAAACAAAAAAAAAAAACCTATTTTAATATATAAGAAATATAATAAAAGCGGACACTTAAAATAAGCTTGCTTTAAAACTATTTGCAAAATTTGCTGCAGTATATATATAGCAAGCAAATATAAGCAAAAAAATCAAAATTAACATTGCTTTTTATATAAAAAGCTTAAATATATAAAAGCTAACTATAAAATATAAAATAAAAAAACCTGCTATTTTTATAAAAAGCCCAGGCATATTAAAGCTAACTATAAAAAGCTAAATATATAAGATATTAAGACCGTAAACACAATTTGCTATAACTATAAAGCTAAGAGCTATGTTAAAGCAAACTATTTTATGCTATAAGTTATATCTTATCGGCGTTGTTATAGCTAAAGTTATAAAGCTATAAATTATTTAACGCAACTATATTAAAAATATAATAAAAATAGCTATATAAAAAATGCATGCCTAAATTATGCAAATATAATTAAATATAATAAAAAATCTAATAATTTTAAAACTATAATATAAAAATTTAAACTTAACAAAAGCTAAAAAAAAAAATTATAGCAGCATAAAAATATAAAAAATTATATAAAAGCTTTAGCAAAGCTATATACTGTTAATATATTAGCACAGCAAAATCTTGCTAAAACTATTAAATAAAAAAGATTTAACGCTTAGGCTAATATATTTAGTTCTAGTGCAATTAGCAAATAAAAATATAACTTGGCAAATAATATATAATAATAATACAGCAGTAAAAAGCATAATATTTCATAGTTATATCTAGCTGTAAATATTTATTTTAGCTAATACCAATAAAAAAATTGCTTTTTACTTAGCTGTAAAAAGCTTTAATTATTTATATATAAAACGTAATGCCAATTAGTCACTTAAATACGCGTAGTATACTTGCGTAAATTTTTAATAGCTTAATTAAACTATATTACTATTAATTATTAAGCCTTTTAATAAGTTATATAAATGATTTATTTTTATAGTGCAACTAATAAAAATTAAACCTATCTTTTAAAACCTACTATTGCGTTTTCTGCAGAATAATTAACTAATTTAAATTATAAGGCAAATATAAAAGAGTATTAATTACTTTCCATTACTTTAATAATATTAATACCACTTTTAAAGCCAATAAATCTAAAGCTTCTTTTTTAATAAATTTCAAACATGCTTAGCTTATAATTTAAGGTCTTGTTTATATTATAAAAAGTAATAGCTATTATTAAATTGCAGCATAACCACTTATATTAATAGCTTGCTTCTGTCCCTGTTAAACACACCTGTTGTCTTTTATTTTTGCTCGCTTAGCCCAACCTGCCGCGTTTTCCCCTGCAAGACAACAGCATCGCTAATATCATATGCCTTATAAAACACTAACAAACAAATAAGCCGTTAGGATTTAATACTCTGTTTTTAAAACAGCAACGCTAGTTAAATATCTTAAGTTATAAATATACCTTTATATAAAATATACTACTAAATAGCTTCTTGCTTAAAATTTATAACCTTAAAACGCTTAGCCTTAAAATTACTAAATCTTTTATAACTAAAAAAATTAAACGCAGGTTTTATAAAAAAAACAGTTAATTAAATTAGTTTATTAAATTATAAATAATAGCTAATATCTTTATACTAATTAATTATTTAGCTTGCTGCTAACTTAATAAATCGCTTATTTTACTTAGAAATATTAATTTTTTACTATTAATAATATATAAAACTACTAACAGCTTATTTAAAGCTTAATCTTTATTTATTTTTTTATAATTGCTTTTATTACTGTTTTTTCTTTTAATATTATTGCTTTCTATAATAATACTTATAATCCTACTATTTATTAAAAAAAAATCTAAAAATAATAACTATAAAAAATTATTTACTATAATGCCTGCTGCTATTTATAAGAAATATAATTAAAAATATATCTAAGGAGAGGTTTTTTTATTACTGCCTTATATTAGTTTACTACTAATAAAAGCAAATATTATTGCCTTTAATATAAAACTTTTATATATTTTTTATTTAAAAATTTAAATTGCGCTAATATAAAAATTATAGCTTAAATTTTTAAGTTGTTATTTAATTTTATAGATCTTATAGCTAATACTAATTAATTACTAAGTAAATATTTTTAATATTATTTAAAAAACTCCTTAAGCTTTTATTTACTTTTTACCTTTAATACCTTATACTTAAATTTATGCTAACTATATAATTTTTTATTTATATTAAATTAGCTCACTAGCTTTGGACTTTATTTTTATATTATTTTTTGATTTTAACTAATACTTTAGCATAATTTTTTTATATAATATCTAGCTTTTAGCCTTTTAGCTTAAGTATTTTACGCAACTAAAACCTTTAGAAAATATTTAAAATAAATTTAAATAAAGCATTAAATAAACCTTATAAATTAACTAGTAAATTTTATACTAGCTTTTATACTAGCTTTTATATAAGCTTGCCTTTTAAGGTATCTACTAGTAGCAAAACTAATAGTTTTATAGCTAAGCTTTTCGGCTATATTAGGGTTGTTTATTTTAAAATAAATAGTATAGCTTATATAGTTATATAACTAATAAGTAAAAAAAAGCCAGTAGCTATAAGATATATTAGTTAATATAGCCTTTATCCCTTTTAACTAATAGTTGGAAAGAATAGCTTATATATATAGACCTAACCTAATAAATATATACTAAGGTGTTACCTATTTATTTAACAGGCTATAACCCTGCGCAAAAAAAGCCACTCTGCCTAGTTAAAATTGTTAGCAAACATATTAGCTTGCTTGCTAATATATACTTAAAAATAAGCTTGCAACATAATAACCAACTATATCTAGATTTTAATAACAATAGTATTATATTTGCTGTTATTATTACTTTGCTAACTATTAAGGCCTTAAAACCCTTTTTTAAACCTTTTCTTTAAAAATATCTAAGCTTAGCTATAAAAATATATTTTTTTTCTTTTATGTTATTATAGCAAAAATACTAAAGCAGAGTAAATAAAAAAGTTCTTTTTAAAAAGCAGCTAACCACTTAATAGCTAAATAAAAAATAAAAAATATAAAAGAAATAATTATATATATAAAGTTTATCTTATGCGATCTTAGATCTTGTTTTAGCGCTAAGCTATATAAATATAATTTAGCTGCATTATAAAGTATTAGCTAGGCCGTTCTTAAATTAACAAATATATTAAGATATACTATATCTTTATTTACTAAAAACCGCCCGCTTTTTTTACTACTTATTAAACATTTAAAGGAGTTATAATTAAAGAACCCGGCACAGCTAAAAATAGCAATAGTGCTAAACTTATTATTATCGCCAAATTAGCAGTAAACAAATAATTAATAGTAATAACAATGTGCTAACTATAAGTGCTATTAATAAATTAATCACGCTAATTAAATAAATAAGCCCTTTAAATTACAAAAGCGACTCACGTATATACAAATGCCTAGTAGTAAAGTTTAATTGTTTAAATTGTTAAAGTCGAAGTTATTACTTTACCGCAGGTTTGTTTTAAAGAAATTTTATTCCTTAGTTTTCAAAGGGAGAAAAAAAGAAAAAGAACTAAGTTTTAAAATAGCTAACTTTTTATCTGCTTCTTTTTCTTTTATTTATTAATCTATTGTTTTTAATATTATAGTCCCTTTAATATTAAATTAACAACCTTAATCGCCTAAGTATTTTAATTTACCCGGTTTTATTTGTTTAATTTTTTTATATTTATTTATTGCAACCTTAATTATTTTATCTCGGCGTAATAAAATATGTCTTTTACGCTTTTTTTTAAAATATACTAATAATATTAAGTGCTAAAATAGGTTTGCTTTAGTTTCTATTTATAAATAGTTTACGTCAGCATTAGCTAAAATCTTATTAATTAGTAAGTTTTAAACCTTTTTTTAACTATATCAACTACGCATATAAATATCTTTAATTCCATAATTTACTTCTGCTGTCTAAAATAGCAATATATATATAATAATACAAGCCTTAAAATATAAAAATATTAAAAGTGCAAAAAACTAACCAAGTATTTAAATCTTTAAATGCTTTTTTAATTAAAAAAAAAAACCTAACAAAGCAGCTATTATATAAAATATTTTTATACCTTTTAAAATATACTTTTATTTCTGCTGCTATTATATGCAGCAGCAGTTGCAACTTATATTTTTTAACAACTACCTTTTATATTTAGCTCTACTTAGGCAATAACTTTTATTACTTAATAACAACTCTTTTTAATAATCTATGCTTTATTAACAACTATTACACCTTTTATATAAAGCGTAAATAATTTTATTTAGCTATAACCTATTATTTCTCTTTTTTCTTTTGTAAACTATTTATTTATTACGTTTAAAATTCCATAATAATAGCAAGCTAAACCGTTAGCTTTAATAAAACAAGCAAATATACTATTTAAAATAATAAAGCGCATGCTAACTTTATACTTGTGGCCTTTAATATGGTTTAACCTATTAAATTATAATAAAACAAAATCATAGCCTGGCTTATACAATAAGGTTATATATACACTAAAAATAGTACCTTATAAATACTTTAACTTATTATTATAAATTATTAAGGCTTATTATATATGCTATTTAATCTTTATATATACTATCTTGCTATTCTGCTGTTTTAGCATTAATATTTTTTTGCTTTTTTTATTTAACGTTTATTTACTTATTTTTTATTTTTAATAAAAAGTACTTCGAGAGATTAAAGAAAAAACAAGGCGATATAAACAAGACATTTAATATATTTTATATGCCTAGAACATCTAAAAAGACTTATAACCAGCCGAGCAAAACCTTTATATATAAAAACAAAAAGCGCAAGGCAACCTAGGCAAAAAAAAATAAAAACAAAAACTAGCTTATATCTAAAAAAATCAAATAAAAGTAAATATATTATATCTACCGAGATATTTTTTTATTATTTCTTATATTAGCTGCTTATTTTTTTTATAAAAATATTAACTTAGATTTAATTCAAGATTTTATTATAAACTTAATAAACCAGCTTAAATATAAAAAGGTTTAACTATGCTAATAATTTTATTTTTTAGTTATATTTATATTTTAACATTATAATACTTAAAGACTAGTTTAAAAAGGGTTAATTTATATCTATATTATTAAATATATTTATTAGAAAAAAAAGCAAAAAAATAAATAAATAATAATAAATAATAAATAATAAATATTTAAAGCGCATAGTTATTACTTAATAGTTAGTAATAAAAGCCTAGTTATAAAACTACTTTTTATATTAGTTAAATTAAGTTTTGTGTTAATATATAATAAAGTTAATATTAGCTTATTTATTTTATAAAATAAAAAGAGCTGGTTTATTACTTTATATTAGCAAAATATTATATTTTAAGCTAATAAAGTTAATAAAAATATTTTAATAACTATGCCTTAAGCAACCTAGCTTAATATAGCTTAGCAGCTAAAGTTGTTAAAACCTTATAAGTTAATGCTTACTAATCTTTACTGCGGCGCTTATATATTATTACTCTTTATCGCATGCATTTTTTTATTTTCTAATTTTATATTTTTTTTTATTTTATAAATTTTCCGAAAAACAAATAAAAGAGCTAACAAAACAATAGCATAATATAATATTGCTATATAATTATTTTTTAATATTATTGTATATTATATAATAGCTAACTGCAGGGCTAGGCAAGATAACTTAATAATAAATTATTATACCAAGATTGCATCGGCTTTTTATAATCTAGAAAATAATTATAGCCTGCTAAAAATTAGCCGATTTTAATATATAATATTCTTGACTACTTAAAACCCTTCTTTTCGGCGTTAAGCTAATGTGTTAAAAATTGGAATAGCTTTAAGTATTTCTTACTTAAAAGCTTTTAGGATATAACTTTATACCTATAATGTAAAAAGATGTAGTTATATAAAACGCTATTGTTTTTTTTAAAGCCTGGCATAAGTGGCACCTCTATAACCTTATGCTAAAGATAACAACATAAATTTATAATTTATTTTAATGCTAACACCTGTAGTTTTTTAAGCAATTTATTACCGCTGGAAAAATTTAAATATTTAAATATAACTATATTTACTAGGTTAATCTACTTTTAAGTCTTAGATTAGTGCACCTTTTTAGCGCGCCTTGCTAATAATAATTATATGCAAATATGATTTAACTATCTCTTAACTCTCTGCATAAACCACAAATCGCAGGTTTATTTTTATTACTAAATCGTTTTATTTAGCATTATACAGTCCACTTTTTTTTTAAGGATTCTTTATGCACTTGTTTAAATAAACACATAAGATTTATCAACCTTTAATCAAGCAATATAGCTTATATATAACTAGATATAAGTCTTATTTTTTTATTACTTTGCTTTGCTATTTATATAACAACATTAATTACCCCGGGTTTAATAATATATTTTTATAAGGATTTACCAATACTTTTTATAAGTTTTAATTTAAAAAGGCTAGCTATATAAAAGATTAACTAGTTTTTGCCGCAGTTATTACAAACCTTAAGCATATTAATATATAATGCTATAAAACGCTTTAACTATAATTTATATAAAAATAATTATTATTGGTAGACTTTATTTTTTTGCAATAATATAAACGTTACTACTATAATTAATACTTTTATTGCGCAAAGTATATGCTTACTATTATACCTGTTTATTGTTTGTTTTATTTTTACAAGTAATAAGTTTAGCTGCGTTTAAATTGCTTAGACCATAAATTCTTATAAACGTTAAAGCTGCGCCCTTTTTTTATATATAGGCTGCAAAGTTTTACCTTAGATTAATGCTTTAAAATAACTTTTATTGTATTAAATAATTCATTTTACTCTTTAAGCAAAAAAGAAATATAATTATAAAATAAATCACCTTTCTGCTGCTAGAGTTTATAAAGTAAAAAAGTATATAACTAAAAATATTACTAAGTAATAAAACTATTAAATAAACTAACATCTTTTTACGCATATTATAAAACAATAATAACTTAGGTCTTTTTTTAACTAGTTGTTATTATTTAAACAGCATTCTTTTTATTGCTTTTTTATTTTCTCGCATTTTATTATTTACTACATATATAATTATATCTAAAATAAAAAAGATTAGTCGCTATATTACCTATAAACTTAAGTAAATGGTTTAATTTAAAAACTTATAAAATATAGATTAAGTTTATATTTAAAGGTCTTTTGCTTTAACAGATAAACTTTTAATTTAAATCTAGTAACAAGCTCTTCTTTGTTTTTTTATTATTTAAGCTATAGATTCTTTATCTTACAGCAAGATAAAAGGCTGCCGCTAACGCATATAATATAATAGTTCTATACACTGCCTTTAATAAAATAAATGGCAAATAAGCACTAAAACAACTTTTGGTCTAAAATAGCACTATTTATTTGCAAAAGATAGCTACTAATCTACTTTAAATCTTTGTTTATATATATAATAATTTATAATACCGCATTTATACCTTTAGCTAGTAATCATTTAAGTATATCCTATGGTTTAATCTCCGCTTATATTTAAAAATAAATATTACCAGCTAGCGCAAAGCTTATGCAAGCTTATAACTATAATAAAAAAAATTAAGCTAAAAAAGGTAAAATAGGAAAAAAATACTACGCTTCACCTATGTTTTATTAATAACCATATTATATTATATATAAAAAAAAATAAAAATAAGCTTGTTTAAAAAGGCTTAAATTTAAGTGTTAAAATACCGCAAATTAGCTACCTTGCCTAATTTTATATTATCACAATATATTTCCAACTCGATTTATTGCTGCATATACTTAAAATAAGTTAATTAAGCAAAAGTATCTAAAATTTTTCTTTTATTTTATCTTAATAAAATAATAGTATAGCCTTAACAACACGCAAAAATAACTATTTAAAGGCTTAATACAGCTACTAGTTTCTAGCAATATAAAAGCATATAATATAAACAAACACCTTTTTAAACCCTCGACTTGTTTATTAATATAATATTTTATATAAGCTTTGTATTATTTAATATAGCAGCATATTTAACAAGCTTGCATTTATATACTAAATATTTTTAACACTATTTATAATTTATTAAAATTTTTAAATAAGTTAGTGCGTGCATCTCGGCAATATATAATAATTTTTTCCGCTAGATTTTATATAGATTATAATAAATATAATTCTAGCGTAAAGACTTAACTTATGCGATACATACAGTAAAATGCTTAAAGTTCTACCGCTTTTGCAAAAGCTAGTTCTACTAAAATTATATAGTTAGCTTTAATAAAATTATACTTCTTACTAGACACCTTAACAATAATAATTATAACAGTTAGGTCTTGCGCGCTTTTAAAATTATCTTTAGCTATATACTAGCTAAAGGTCTTATATATAACCTCTTGTTTGTTTGCATTATTTATAGCAAAAACAAGTATTTAATATATATTTAATGCTTGTTTATATAACACTAATATAATAAAATAAGCCGTTATTAAGCTTATTATAAATATAATTATTTTTTTAAAAAATTATTGTTTTTTTTTTATATTTTTATAAAAGATGGGATTATCTTTTATAGATCTTACTTTTATAATTATAAAGGCCATCTTTTTACTTAATCTCGCTATAGTATTAATATAAAGCTAAAACAAGCTTTATTTAACTATTTCCTTAAATATTATAAAAAATGCCGAACAAATTTTATTATATTAATACTTTAATCCTATTAATAAGTCCGCATTTATTAAAATAGCTAGCCTAAAAAATATCGCACATAAGGTTAGTTTATAAAATAAACCTTGCTAAACGTATACTTTTTTAGCCGTCGATAAATATAACGCTAAAGTTAAACGGTTGCCTTATTAAAAAAAATTACAGTTTTACTATATAGCTTGCAAGCAAGATATTCTTTTTACTATATCCTGCTGCAATAAATATATTAATGCTTGGATATATTTAATATAATTATTAAAAAGCCTAAAGAAATTATAAATATTTTTATTTATTAGCGGTAAATTAATAATATAATATTTAAAAAATTTAAAGTATAAATTTTGTTAAATAAATAGTCTATTTAAATATTTTTAGCGTAAGTCAAGGCACTTTTTATAAAATATAATATAGTCTTTTTACGTTTATTTATAAAAAAACCTTAACTTAGCGCTTTATTATAATAACTGTTCGCTGCTTTTAACTTATTTATTAAAGTTTTTTTTAAAATATAATCGCTAATAAAATAATTAATCTTAAGACTTAATATAGCTAAAAATATTTATAAAAAAACTAAAAGCAAATATTTTATATCTAATAAACGTTTTTAATATGCTAATAAAATATATCGAACGCTATGCGCGCTTAATTAAATTATTTTTAATAGCTGTTTATATTTAGTTGTTAAAACTTATATATAAGTGCGCTTTATTTAGCATAACAATGCTAAGTTTAATTTAAAATAATACCTTTAAAGTTTTATTAATAAGGGCTAATAGTTGCTTTAAATAAATACTAATCTTAAATAATAACTAAAATATAAGCATTATTATAATAATATAATTTTGCTTTAAGCTTTTATTATAATTTAAATTATCGCTTATATAATCGTTAAATTTTTTATTTATTAATTTTAATAGCATTATATAATAAACGCTATTTACTTTGCTTTTTACTAATACTTCTTTTATATAAACCGACTAAACTTAAATAAAGCGGCTATTTTTTAATTTAAATTAAAAACAAATATATTTTCTTAGTTTTATAATCTAATGTTTTTAAAGTATAGGTAGCATTATAATAACTAAAGATTTTTTTAATATTAAATTATTATAACACCCTTTATATATTAGCTTAGCTATAAATAGTTTTTATATATAAGAACATGCAAATCTTTTTATATAAGTTCTACTTAAACATTTAGCTTAACTATTTTATTTTACTGCATAAGTTTTAACTAAAAAATATTTATTCCTACCTTTATTTTTATTAAAACAAATAGTAAATATTATATTATATATATAAAGCATTAATATAACTACTATAAACGCTTTAAATATTTTACTACTTTTTATACTATTAGTTAAAAGTATAGCATAAGTTTTATAAACTAATGTTATAAAAATTAGCTTAAATATTATAAATAACTAATAAGGCTTTAGCTTTATTTTAAAAGCTTTATATTAGTATAAATATATAAAATTATTCTTGTTTATATTAGAAATAAAATAGTTAAAAAATGCGCATGTTTATTTTTAAATAACCTTATAAGCGCTAGAGCTAACTTTAACAAATATATTTAATATATTTTTATTTTTATTTTTTTTATTATTTTATGCAGCTATAGTTAAATCTTTACTATTATTAAACAAAATAATAATATTATTAAATATTATTATAGCTTTATTTTTATTAAATATATTATTATTATTAAATAAAACAATAATATTATTAAATACTATTATAGCTTTATTTTTATTAAATGCGTTATTATTATTAAATAAAACAATTATTTTTTTTATCTTAGGTATAATAAATAAGCTATTTATTATACTTTTAATATTATAGTTCGATATTTTTAATAAGTTATAACCTTTTTTACTAACGTTTTAATAATTATTTTAATGCTATAATTAGCTAAAGGCAAAAAAAAAAAAGAAAAGAAATTTTTAGTCCAAAATAGTTATACTAAAACATTTATATAAAAAATAATATATTACTATTTATCCAAATCTTTATAAAGCTCTAGCCTTTATATATACTACAACAAAGCTGCTTTTTAAGCCTTCTTATTATTAATAAAATACCTTAGTTATAAGCCTATTAATAGTAAAAATAGCTTAAAATAAACATAAAAATAAGTGCTGGCATTTTTTTTAGTTTTTTTAAAAATCTACTGTTTAACTTGTTTTTAATTATAAGCTATAATAAAAGGTCTAGCTTTTTCTTGGCTTAAAAAATACTATGCAAATAAATCTTATATTATAAAGCAATATAAAGCTATAAACTTTTTTAAAACAAAAACAAGGTCTTTTTTAATATTATAATTAAGCTACCTTTGCTTAGTAGTATTATTTACAATATTATTTAAGCCAGCAAAAAAAATAAAGCGTTAAATAATAAAACTTAGCGTGTTTTCTATATTAGCTTTACTAAATATATAATATAAAAAACCGCACTAAAAGAATTAGTTAATAATAATGCTTAAAGTAAAAAAATATAATAAAAAAAAATATAACATAAAAAATAAAAATAATTAATATAAGCAGTAAAATAAAAAAAATAAAATAGTAAATAATATTACATTTTTATATATAAAAGGTTAAAAATATAATATTAAAAGTAATAAACTAAACAAAAGCACTTATATTAATAAAAAAAAATAATTATTATTAAATATATAATAATAAAAAAAAAATATGCTTTAATTAAGCCTATTTTTTATAAAATAAAAAATATAAGCAAACTTAATTAAATATATTAGTTAACTTAAAAACAACGCTTATATTATATTAATAACATGCAAATATATTTATAATAATTTAAAGGTTTATAATATATATAAATTAAAAAATATAAATAAAAAATTTAATTAAAAGCAAAAAAAAAAGCTTAAATATATTTACAAGCTTTAAGTCGCTTATAATTTAAAAGCATAGTTTAAAATAATACTAGTAAAAAAATAAATAAAATAAATATTAGCTTATAAAAATAAAAAAAAATAAAATTATAATAATACCTAAAATATTTTTTTATAGCTAACTAAAATAAATAAAAAAATTCTTAACTTTTAAAATCTAGTTAATAATATAAGTATAAAAAGTAACACAAAAGTTAAAAATATTATAAATAAAGGCTAAAAAAAAAAAAAATAAATAGTCTAGTATAAAGCAAAAACAAAAAAAAACAACTATTTTTATATATATATATTGCAACAACAATAATAATAAAAAATAAAAGTTATTTTTTAAAGCAAACTTATTTTAAAATTAATAGTTAAAAAGAAAAAAAAAAAAAAAAAAATAGCTTAAATTATTAGCTCTAAAAATAATATTAATATTGTTAATATTATTAAAATAATAAAAATAGGTTATATAGCAACCACTTTTATATATTATTTTTTATACCTGCTTTATAAAATTAGAATTTTAAAATTACCTAGCTAAATATTAAAATATTTATATATATTTATAAAAAAAAAAAAAAAAAAAAAAAGCTTTTAAAGGCGACCTAGGCTATATATTTTTATATATATATATATATATATATATATAATATATACGCTGTCTTAATATTAAGCGCACCTACTAGCTAGTTTATTATTATTATATATTTTTAAAATAAAAAAGCTATAATAAAGCAGATCTTTATGCTTTAAAGCTTAAGTAGCTAGGTTTATAGCTAGGTTTATAGCTACGTTTATAGCTAGGTTAAAGCTTTTATTAAAAATGGAAAAAAAATAAAATAAAATAAAAAATATAAGCTATATAGCTAACTAAAAGCCTTAAAATTATAAAATATATAATTAGCTTATTTAAATAAAACTAACCTAAAAGGTTTTTTTTTTTAAACCCCTTTTAAGTCTTTTTATTTTATTTTTTATATTAGTTTGTTTAATATTAACATTAGGTTTTTTATTATTATTATTATATAATATAAAAAACCTTTAGTTAAAAAAGCTTTTTTTTAAATAAAAATAATAAATTATTATAATTATAAATAATAATTAACTTTATTATATAAAAAATAAATAATATATTTTTTATATAAGTAAATTATTTTAATAATTTATATAAAATCTATATATTATAACAAGGCTAGCGGTTTTTATAAGTGCTAGGCACTTGCGTAGTAGTTGACCTAGGCTGTTGCGGCCCGTGCGCACCTGTTATACTAGCTATATAAGGGGCTGTTAGCCGCAGGCCAACTTACCTACCTACTTTACCTTACCATATACCTTATCTTATACATACACCTTATTTTTTACCACATATTATATCACCTTTATACCTACATTTAGTTAATATAGTTATTTATAGTTATATAAGCCTTATAAGTTATTTTTATTATTGTTTTTATTGTTATTATTATAGTTGTTTTTTATTAATTAGCTTTACTTTTTAAAGTAATATTAAAACCTTAATAATTTTATTAATATTATAGCTATAAATATATAATTTAAAAATTTAAGCTATTAATTTAATAAAAGATTTAAATATATTTCTTATAATTTTATTATTATTTTATTTATAGCTATATTAAAAGCTACGTTAAAATTTTAGCGCGGATTTTATTTTATTAAAAAAAAAAATAATAATAAAATAATAAAAAATATATTTAAATTTTTTATTAAATTAATAGCTTAAATTTTTAAATTATATATTTATAGCTATAAAATTAATAA
>MU380373.1:0-57281 GCA_022495085.1 Xylaria sp. FL1042
CCCCCCCCGCCCCCCCCCCCCCCCCCCCCCCCCCCCCCCCCCCCCCCCCCCCCCCCCCCCCCCCCCCCCCCCCCCCCCCCCCCCCCCCCCCCCCCAAGACTTTGTACGAAGAGTGTTGAGGATGAAGACCACGGCTTTACCGACTAGGAAAAGCAGAAGAGGCCAGATGATAAAGGCCGGGGAAAGGGAAATTTCAGAAATATCCGTCATCTTCTCGTTTGAAGCTAGTTTCAGTAGATGGAGATGCGGACATTGGGTAGTAGAAGGAGAAGTGTGTTGATGCAATCAAGGTCCACACGGTCAAGACCAGGATCGAGTGCACACTGCCCGGACCGTTTCGATGGCCCATGGGTGCTAAAAGGTATCATGAATCAACCGAAGTAGTACGATGGGTGTAATATAGTACCAGGGGATTCTGTGTCGAGGAACTGGCGCTCGCTACGGTAACAACTAGATCATGCAATTAGGCCCAGCTCATCCTTCTTCTAAGTTGAGAAAGAGCACCATTATCGGATCGGTAGGATCTGCCGTGGACAGGTTAGGAGTATATGAGTGTGAGAGTGTCTTCTCAGGATAGTCGGAATGTCGGCCGGAGAGTGAGTCGGAACGCCGGTCGGAACGTCAGCAGGCGTAAAGTCGGCCTACGGGAGCCCAGCTCTAGGTCGGCATGCACGGCCGACATGCCAGTCATACAATCGCAAGGAGAAGCGGAAACTGGGAGTAGAAGATTTCTAATTAACGTAGGGGTTCATGCATGATATCGGAAGTTTTATATAATCCTTCCAATCCTCACCGTGACGCCACGTTCAAAGCTCACAGAGCCAAGTTGCGACAACTAGAAGGAAACACCACCCGGCAGTTCCAAAGATGACTTTAATCCATATAGGTTAGTCAGTACAGTTCCGTCCGTTCTGCCACCGATTATGACACTAGTTGGTGGAGTCGTCTTCGTCCGTAGTGGCCCCTCTGTTAACGTACTTGAGATTCTAGTCTTGTTCAGATTTAAAGCAGACGTAACTAAAGAACAGGGAGACGCATTCTTGCGAGAGGTCAAGTCTTTCAAAACCTTGCCATGTGTGAAAGATGGTCGCCTGATCGTGGGTGGCCCTTCTTTGACAAACCCCATCGAATTGGCCAAGGGGTATAAATTCGCTCTCATAAGCCATCACGAGAACTTAGAAGCCCTGGAACAATACCAGGCGAGCAAAGAACAACACCGGTATGAATTGGCTAATCATTGTACCAGTCTTGTTTCTGGCCTTTCAGCTGACTATCTCTGAAGCGACGGGCTGCCATATATGGATCCTCTTGATTACGAAGAACTTTGCCGCTTCGATTTCGAGGTCGATCCTGCGCCATTATCAACAGGGAATATTGGAGGCAAATAGGTGTGAGCGAGAAGAAAACTTATCCTGAGTGGACATCGAATATGACTTAGCCTAATACACTACACCTACATACTTATACATATAGATTTTTGCTCGATTTTGTTTGCTCATGCTATAATTGGCGATCCCGGTCTGTCCAATTTGTATGGGTCCTATAGTAGCCTATTGCATATGGTCTCTAATAGTGATAATTACTATATATCCGTATCCGTATACGTATATTCATGTGAGAAATGACGGTTTATGATGACCTAACGAATAGGGGAGCATCCGATTATCAGCTGGCAGCTGAGTGCCGAACGTTCACAATTGATGGTTGAGATTATGTTTCGGGCCATTGTCACCCTTTATATATATACAATTAGAAGGCTAGGCGATTTTAATGATGATGATGCTAATATCCATGTGACTCGGTACCTACTATGTATGTATATACTCCATCTAATACATGTACTCTGGATAATTGAGCTAGGAAAGTACAAGGGCTTCCATATGAGTTTAGCCTATTATCGTGTACCACTACCTGATGCCTACTATTAAGGACTAGTGCGGTCCGCTCCCATCCCTTCAGATCCAAGTACAGCTCCAAGCCCATGCAAGAGGCACGCGACCTGCAGCTAGGTGATCTCGGCCCCACAAGTCAGTGGTCAATCGGGCAGGCAAGTACCTGACTTAGGCACCTAACTGAAACCAACAACCTTGATTATTGATCCACACTCACTACTGACGTCGTGATCTCAGCTTCAAGCCCTCTACAACAACAACATCTACAGCTACATTTACAACTTCCACAAATTATACACATTGGCCCCCTTCAAAGTCAATGTGTCTGTCCACGACATAGCGCATAACGCACAACACGCTAACCAGAACCCACAACCTAGTTCGATTCATGGTTGCCTACTCGGCTTTTGGGAGGCATCTAAGTTGGGTGAAGACGTGAAGACTACTAGGCAATAACTAGCATCGAAGGTGCGTGTGTGCGCCCGCCGCTCTCATCATGGCGCCGCCCGCTGAGATCTCGATTCCCACGACGTCGTTATACACACCTCCCGACGGGTCCAAGCCGTACACGCTCTACAACATCACGCTGCGGCTGCCCCTGCGCACCTACGTCGTCCAGAAGCGCTACTCCGAGTTCGCCGCATTGCACGGCGCCCTAGCGACTCTCGTCGGCGTCGCTCCCCCGGCTCCCCTACCTGCCAAGTCCTGGTTCAAGTCCACCGTCAACTCGCCCGAGATGACCGAGGACCGCCGTCGCCGCCTCGAGGCCTACCTGCGCGCTATCGCCGAGTCCCCTGACCGTAAGTGGCGCGATACCCCCGCCTGGCGCACCTTTCTCAACCTCCCTAGCCTCAACAGCGCCTCCAACAGCGCCGCGAGCGTGAGGGCCGGCTACGGCGTGCCCAATAGAGACGCTGCCAACGCTGCGGCAGCACAGGACCCGGGCACCTGGCTCGACCTGCACGCCGAGATGAAGAGAGACTTTCAGGAAGCCCGTCGGTGCCTGGCGAGGCGGGACGCGGCCACAGAGAACTCCGTCGCCCTCGAGGCCGGGTCGGCTGCAAAAAGAGCCCTCGTGAAAGCCGGCGGGCTGCTGACGTGTCTGCGGGACGGACTGAAGACCATGGAAGACGCGAGGCGGCTGGGCGACGGCGAGATCCGCCGGCGGAAGGACCTGCTAGCCGCCGCCCGCGTCGATAGGGAAGACCTGGACAAGCTGAGCTCCACCATCTCCGCCACGGCCAAGACGGCCCTCAGAGGCGGCGTCCCGTCGACGGCGGATAAGACCGCGCTCATCGGGAACGCGGCCGCCAAAGGGCGCGGGAGAGTCCTCGGCGCCCCGCTCCCCGAGACCGAACAGACGCGAGAACTGGACAACGAGGGCGTCGCGCAGCTTCAAAGAACGATGATGGAGGATCAGGACCGCGACGTCGAGGCCCTCACCAAGATCATCCGCCGCCAGCGGGAAATGGCCGAGGCTATCCATGTCGAAGTCGAGGAGCAGACGGCCATGCTCGATCACGTCAATGCTCAGGCCGACGTCCTCGGCGGCAAGGTCAATGTTGCCAAGAACCGCACGAATAAGATTTCGTGACTGGAAGCCACCCTCGGGCTCGTCGTTTGGTGTGTTCTCGCCTGTCTGGAAGTACTCATTGGTACTATCGACGTTGCGCGCGGCGTTGTAGAATGGGCTGCCTGGTGTGTTGATTGCGTATGTTTGTTGTTGCAGGTCGAGTGAAAGAGGCTTGTTTCATCCTGAGCTCTCGTTCGCGGGCGTGAAACCAAACATTGCGCGGGTGCTGACGTGGCAGGGTGTACATCATCGAGATTCGCTTGGACTCTAAGCGGCTATATATTTGTTTGGTCGTGTATTTATCATTGCATACGCGAGCGAGGGTTTGTCTTCATCATCTGGATACGGACATGGAACGGGGTTCGTTCATTTTTATTGCTTTCCGTTTTATCATTAATATCCCATGGCTGGGTTCTGCTTCGAACGAACATAATGTAAGCAATTGATACCAATAGACTCTCCATCCATGCATTCATCTATTCATGTATATGCCCTCTCCGCTTATGAACTTTGTGCAGTTATCTGTAGTTACGATTCTAGAACCTAAGATGAGGGCCTGTTCATGTGCTCCTTAGCAATGGACTACTTAAATCCGACTTAGATCAAGATATCTATGTGGGAGAGGAGAACAATCAGCAATTGGTGGCTTTTGTGTATACCGCTTGCTTGTTCAACTATCTAGTATTGCCTGTCTCGATAGAAATATAGGCTTACGATTTGCTAATTCACTCGAGCGAGATTTTGTTAAAAGCCCTCTTTGGAGATGGTAAGGAGGTGATTAGGTGACTTGACCTAAAGATGCGCCGAATAGTGCACGATGACAGACAGTAGATAGTGATCTTTAAGTGCAGCGTATCTAGGGCTACCATTAAGGTTTGCCTAACAAGAATATAAATAGTAAAGGGAAAGTATTTGGTATATCAAACTTTGCAGTTTCTCGGCATTCAAAGTGGAAACTACTCTATACGCGATAGGCAAGAGGGGGGGGGCCTCTATGAGTTCATTGCTACTCAGCGCGTCAAACTTGACTTCGAAATGCCAGAATCCCTCTTGAGATCCTGATACGCGAGGAGATAGAGACCCTCTGTACTTCATGTTTCTCATCTAACCAAATGACGCCAAAAAAGTAATATCGAAATTTCATTACAGCTACTACAGGAAGACTGCTATCACCCGAAGTGTACTAAGAGAGTCATGATATACGATAGGTAGACTTCGATACTTGCCTGTTATCCCTTCCTGACTCAATCATCGAGATAATGAAGAAAACTACGGTCTTGCCTTAATCGGGGTTATGCTAACCTGGGCTGTTAACACTGGTATTACGAAATTTCTGCTACTGTCGTACGGAAAGGCGAGAAAGATGAGCGGCTAGGTGATTGGTTGACATTGATGGGCTCGTCTACAAATTGTGGATGTATAAGACTGTAACCTAATCGACTTTTCCGAATAGCTTCGTTATTTACCGCAACGTAGCGCACGGCCTTTTCTTTCTGTGCTACTCCGCTCTAGTGAGCTTCAGACGATCGGCTTAGCTGAGCAGAGTCGATTCGTTGTTTTGTTTTAATTTGCTGCGTCTGTATAAGATGTTCCGATTTGTCGATCACTCTGCTTTCATTTTGTACTAAAAGATATGTATACTGAAAGATATCCATCTACGCCGTTTCTCTTGAGAATATATGGGGTAACTACAGAACCTACATGTGATAAATACAAATACAATTGATGCTGCCTGGGTGCTTATCAATTTGTGACCTAAGATGTATGCATTGCTTTCAATGCATTCTACTTATAGCTCTGTCATGTATAATACGGCTGGCTGTGTTATGAGCGTAATTGGGTATTTTAAGGTTATTATTTAAGGTTATCGCCTACCTGTGACTTCGTCAAACACCTAAACCTATAACCACTGGCGTGTGGTTATTCAAATTACCTTGAAATGGGGTCTAATCTGAATATCCATTCATCCCCAGAGGAAAGAGGCACATCAAAGATTTTTTTCTGCGTATGTTGTGTCATCCACCCTCACTATGTATTCGTCTTATATTCACAGTTAAACCGGTGAAACCTTACAAAAGAATATGATTGTCAGACTTCTCTGCCCGGCATAATACAATCATGTCATGATCAGCTGTTGTATACGTTATCAAAGTCCGTGAGTGAGACGCAGAAGGGCGGGGAAATATGCAAAACTCGAGTAGTCCACAGCGGGGTTACCACTATAAAGGATGCATTGACGTTGAACTTCCTCGGTTAAGCCGGTCCGTTCCATACAAGCTGCAACCTCTGTTTGGCTTGGATCAAGATCTCAGGCTTCCAATATCTTGATTTTCTTTTTGTCCGTGCTCCGCGTATCATTGCCAGGTTACATGTGCATTGTGCATATTGGAGCCTACCGACTGCCTACTGGCTGTGAGTGCGTTTTGAAGGAAAGAACATCATTCGACTTTCCCGATTCTCTCGCCTTCGTTCACCTTCTGTGTGAGTCGAAGAGGCAAGGGAAGCCGAACTGGAAAAATGGGCGTTGAAGACAACCCATTTATACGATTCAAGAATCATATTGACAATAACATACGTCGGGGTTGGGATATTATCGTTGGGTCGTTTCCGGCTCCACCGACATCACCATCACCAACATCGTCAACATCGTCAACATCACAGTCACCAACAACAACAACAACAACAACATCATCATCATCATCATCGACAATAACAGCAACATCAGCCTCACCATTACCACCATCAACACAACCAACTCCGCCGTCATCATCATCGTCAAGTTGGTATTTCAAAATGCCTCATTCCTCATCTAGTAGGATGTCCGACGCCACAACGTCGGATCAACACACCACCTCTCATACGTCTCATACGTCTACCTCTCCCACATCTCCCACTTCTTCTTCTTCCCATGTCACCACCATCACCACCACCACCACCACCTCTCCCACAACCGTAGACGACGTCCACGCCTGGGCTGTCCACTCCCCTTACTCCCCCCTCAACCTCCAACATCTACCCCAGCCCACACCCCGCGACGCCCCGCGCGCTAGCGAAGGCCTCTTCACCTTCCGCGACGCCTTCGAGGACCTCCTCATCGCCGGATCCGGCGAGCCGCTGCCCCCACCACACACCACCACCTTCGGACGCAGACGGTGCTGGCGAGGAGGAGTAGGTGGCGATCGCTTCCATTCCCCGCGCAACAGCGGCGCCCAGGTCCACGCCGCGAACTGGGTTGGCGGTCTCGGCGGCTTGGGGCTCTGGGACGCTTATTTTAATCTCGAGACCGAGTCTGGAAGGAAGGTGTATAGGGATGACTGGGACCGTTTTCAGAAGCGCTCGCGGTATGGTCCGTTTGCGTCTGTGTCGATGCCTGGCGTGAGGGTTGGGGTTGAGGGATGGGAGGGGGAGGAGAGGGAGAGGGAGAGGGAGAGGGAGAGGGAGCGTGGCACGACGGCGAGGGCTCAGTTTGATGCTAAGGGGATTTGGGATGGGGCTTGGAGGGTTCGTGGGGGGAAGTGGGAAGAAGTTGATGGGGAGGATCAAGACCGAGATCAAGACCATCGGGACGAGGATGCTGATGTAGAAGATGAGCTCTATAGAGCCCACGACGACACCGCTGAGTCTAGCCGCTCGGATTCGAAGCGGAAAGACCTGAGAGTTACTGTCGACGTACCTGGCGGACTGCGCAGGCCGTTCCCTTCTTCTTCTCCTTCTTCCACTTCGTCTGCGCCAGAGACTACCACTACCGTATACGCAGACGGTAGTAAATTCGTTAGAAAAATAGAGCGCACCGAACGCGATGGCAGGACCGAGATCTCTACTACGGAGCACCACTACGACGCTCAGGGGAACTTGCTTTCTGAGAGCCATGGGGTTTCGAAGACGCAGACTTGGTCGGGTAGCCTACCCGGTGCCAGTGCCGGCGCTTCCTTTTCGTGGTCTTGGAATAATAGCGGGTCTGGCGCCGCAGGGGACGAGTCGTCTGGTGGAGATCCAGAAGGGAATGAGGGTGGAGATGGAGATGGTAAGGGCGAGAAGAGTGGGTGGTTTTGGCAACGATGATTGATTTTGAACCGGGTCTCTGGCTTTCTCTCCTGGCACGATGGGATTCTTTTTATTTTCACTGGAGTCCCGGGTTCGTATAGTATGATACGGTGTGGTACAGTATGATGGTGTTTTGGTATCACTCTTCTCTGGATTCTGGGTTTACAGGGTACTGAATAAGAATGTCCTCTCGATTAAAACGGTCAATAAATCAATTGATTATTACTTTTATCCCATAATTCTTCTCACCACCATATGCTCGAAGGTCGAAAGCATTGTGACTTTGAATATTGCATTAAAGATGTTAGGTCAGGTATGTATTACCTTCTTGCGCCTTTTTAGGCGCATCGTTATTCCTCTACCTAACCACGACCATGCGCCTTCTTCTTCCGCGTCATCCTTTTCCGCGCTATTATCTTTTGCTGTAGATTTTCCTTGGCATCGGCATTGTGACTTGCTGCTTTGACAGAATCTTCAGGTCTGCCTCTACCCCTATCTTTGCCCTTCCCGTTTTGCCCTTGCCATTTCCCTTTCGATACGGAAAAGTCCTTGCCCCTTGGTACATATCCCGTAGCATATTTCGCTTTACCCTCAGTATCATTTTTCTTACTACCGCCACCTGACTGAAATGCTCCGGTCTTGGCTTGGAGTTCTTTGCGCCGAGCTACGACCTGTGCGTTCTCAATGGCAAATTCGACAATTAGACGTTGCGTCTTGCCGTCGGTGGTCTTCACAGCGTGCCCGTTTAGCCACCGTAGTCCCATGAGTGCCCACCTATGCGATGTATATTCGATGAAGCCATACCCGCGACTCCTACCCGCACCATCCGCCTCGGCTACCTTGGAACCTTCTCTGTTCTCAAACATAATCTTCGTCTGCTTGACAATACCCTTTCCTTTCTCTTTACGCCGGCGCTCGGCTTCCTTATCCTCCTGTCCACCCCGAGCGTTTTCTTCCTTGGAAAGCGGTTGGCGGCGGTTGGCCTTGACATCGCTCGCGAAACCGACAACGGCCTCGCGTGCCAGCGCCTTGAGACCCTTGGAGTCGAGGTTCCGCGGAATGTTGCGCACGGCTAGACGAGTTAGACTGATGTGAAGACTAGGATTGCTTTGAATCAGTTTTTTCCGCTGTGCAACGCTCTGCTCTCTGATTTTTACTTCCGACGGTGCTAGCATATTGAACATGGGCGAGTCTCTAGGAATGGCACCCTCGGACAGCAAGTAGAGACGGCGTTTGTCTTGGTGCTTCCCTTCCCGGGCAGCGGCGCCGGACTCGGCGAGGCGGCTTGCTTCATCCTTACTTACGGCATGGGAGAGTTGTAATACACGGCCGTCAATCGTATATTTGCCAGCCTCGTCAGCTGTCTCGCTTTGCAGAATCGACTTCTTGTTGGGCACAGCCGATTGTTGGGGACGAGGAGCCTCTTTTAAGCAGGCTTTGAATTCGTCTTCATTCACAAAACAGACGAATCCCGTGCCGGCTGGGCGATCTGTTGCCCGATCGTATACCACTCTTGCATACCTTATGGGGCCAAACTGCTCGAAGTGGGTTTTGAGATCGGCATCCGTCGTCGAGAAAGGCAAGTTCCGAATAAATATGGTTGTCTGATTGCCGATTGTTTGCGGTTTTCCTAAGGAAGTGGGAGCACCCCCTGACGCTGTATTCTCCTCTTCGTCCGATTGGGCTTCTTCGTCGTTGTCACCCTCGTCTTCTGCTGCGTCACTATCTTCCTCTTCAAGATTTTGCATGTGGTTCTTCATGAAATTCCTCAGATCTTCGTCTTCTTCCTCTTCCTCGTCATCTTCGTCTTTTTTCTTGTCCTCTTTCGTCTCGACGGCTTCGTCATCGTCATCATCATCCTCTTCATCTTCGCCATGGCTAACCTCCTCCGGTTCCTTTCCGCTCTCGGCGCTCTTATTTTCGTGTTTCTGCCATTCTTCCTTTGAGACGGCCCAATCTACCGATACAGTCCTCCCGTCGACGACTTTCCCATTGACGCCCTCCATGGCAGCTACGGCATTCTTCCTCCCGCGCATTGTGATAAAGCCAAAACCCTTCAGCTTGCCCTTGTGTTGGGGGATATCGGCGTACTTGACGAGGCCATAGCTCCGGAATAGGGCCGCCAGTTGGTCCGAATGTTTGATACTCCAGGGGAGATTTCTTATGATGAGTTTGGGGGCCTTGCGAGCCTCGGCGAGGGCTGCTCGCCTGTCTTCCTTCTTCGCCGCGGCATCCTCGGCAGCAGCACCGGCCTGGCGATGCCGGCTCTCGGCGATGTCAAGGGAGATGGGCCGGCCGTCGACCTTGTGGCCCTGCAGCTGCTCCTTGGCGGCCTGGGTGTCTTCGGCATCAGTGAAGGTGACGAAGCCAAAGCCACGTGACGACTTGGTCTGGGGATCGACAACGACTGTGGCATGCTTGACTGGAAAGTGCTGCGAAAAGAAGTCGGTCAGCGTCTCGTTGGTCGTGTGAGGCGCCAAACCGCGGACGAAAAGCGATCTGCTGTCGACTCGAGCTTTCTTAGACGGACGGTCGGCGACGGTGTCAGACTCGGCATGGGCTGCTGCGGGCTCGGCCGCCAATCGCTTATTTCTACCCATCTATGCGAAGAACAGGTGCTGGTCCTATCAGGTAGGCACCTAGAATATGTAGGAATAATATATTGTAAGCGTGAATGAAGCTCCTTCGGTATGGAAGCTGCTGATAGACAGCAATTGGGACTTGCAAAAAATAAAGTGGAACTATACGATAAGAGGTGGGACATCTGTAATTCTTATCGATACCACAGTACGTAACTCACTTGTGGCGGTGCTCCGATCAAAACCATCGGTGGCTTAGACGATTCCCGGGCGGAAGCGCGGGGGAGGTCGGCGTTGTCCCACCAGCATGAGCCTAGGCCTGTAAATAAACGCCTTATGTAAACGAGACGCGCTGCCTCCCCACTCCAAATACACAACAAGTTGAATCGCAAATCCGTCGGTAGATACGAAGTAGGTAGCAAGGTCTCACTTCCCAGTGAATACCTACTAACCAATCATTTTATGGGTTCATAACCCACCTTAACTCTCTAGTATCTTGACCTAATCTCTATTGTTTTGTTTCGAGGAAGCAAAGAGGCGCAAGTCCAATTCTACCGAGCGCAAGACCACCTGCGATCGCAAGCCGCTCGCCCACTTTGGTCGCGAAGGCGAAGGGTCGCATACAATAAACAAACCTACAACAAGCCAAACATTTATCACCACAGCCGTCGCAGCCATGCCCGCCAAAGTATCGTCAAGGTCGACGCGAACGTCGGGTCCCTCAAATAAGGCCTCGAGTAACACGCTACGCGCTTCGACGGCGTCGCGGGCTTCATCGTCAAACATTGATGTGCCGGAAGAAGCGCCCGACAATAGGCTGCGCAAGCAGATATGCGCTGTGTTTCGCGACGCCCAGAAGACCACGGCGACGCACCGGAAACTGGCCGTCACGCTGCGCAAGATTCACGAGGCATGCTGTTATGAGCCCACGCGGCCGAAGAGCAAGCACAAGCACACACAGGCCGAGGCCGACACCAGTGTCACCGATGACTTCGACGAGGCCGCCTTCAACGCCGAGTTCACACGCTGTGTCGTCCGCATCATGCCCGTCAAGAAGAGCGAGGGCGTCGGCGACCGCACCGTCCGCTTCGTCGGGCTCTTTCTGCGCCACGCCAACGACAAGGATAACGACCTGCTGGGCGAGACCGACGCTGATGCTAGCACCATGCCCGAGACTCCGAGTAGTCGTCTGACCACCGACGTCATGGAGGCCGTCCTGCCCCTGCTCGTCTCCAAGGACAAGTTTGTGCGCTATCGCTCGACCCAGCTCATCTCCCACATCATCAACTCGCTCGACGCCATTGATGATGATTTATTCCAGAAGCTGCGCCAGGGGCTGCTCAAGAGGATCCGCGACAAAGAGGCTGTCGTGCGCTCCCAGGCCGTCTTGGGTCTCGGCAGGCTGGCCGGTAACCAGATCGAAGGCATGGAAAACCCTGATGATAGCGACGACGACGCCGAGACCGGTCTGCTCGAGAAGCTCCTCGAGGTCCTGCAAAACGACCCTAGTGCTGAGGTCCGCCGCTCCCTCCTCGTCAACTTGCCAATCCTCCCAGCCACGCTCCCCTACCTTCTCGAGAGGGCGAGAGATCAGGATGCCGCAACGCGTCGCGCTGTGTACTCCCGTCTGCTCCCCGCTCTCGGAGATTTCCGTCACCTGTCGCTTTCGATGAGGGAAAAGCTGCTACGATGGGGGTTGAGGGACAGGGACGAGAACGTTCGTAAAGCTGCTGCGAGGTTATTCCGTGAGCGCTGGATCGAGGATTGCGCGGGCGTCACTCAACCCGAGGACGGGGAAGCACCGCCTGAACCCGCAGCCCCAACCTTGGATGGCCTACTCGAGCTTCTAGAGCGCATCGACATAGTTAACTCGGGCGTCGAGAACGGTGTGGCCCTAGAGGCGATGAAGGGATTCTGGGAGGGACGCCCAGACTACAGAGATGCTATGGAATTTGATGACAAGTTCTGGGAGACGTTGAGTGCTGAGTCCGTGTTTGTCGCACGAAGTTTCAACGATTTTTGCCGGACTGAAGGAAATGGGAAGTACGAGTCCCTGGTAGAGGAAAAGCTGCCCGAGGTTACCAAGATAGCATACTTCCTCGAGCGGTATCTCAACGTCATGATCGAAGCCATCCGGAAAGTCAACAGTCAAGGCGATGTGGAAGAAGATGAAGAGGAAGACACGGTCGAACAAGAATTCATTGTTGAACAGCTGCTCCACATTGTCTTGACCTTGGATTACTCAGACGAAGTGGGCAGACGGAAAATGTTCGCACTTTTGCGGCAAGCCTTGTCCATACCGGAATTGCCAGATGAGGTTACCAAGTTAACAGTCGAGGTGCTGCGAGATATCTGTGCCCCGGATGCTGCCGGAGAAAAAGAGTTCTGCAGCGTAGTCCTTGAGGCTGTCGCTGATGTTCACGATGCCATCGTCGATGATGGCGCGAATGGCGAGGACGACGAGAGCTTCCACTCGGCTCGCTCAGAGGTCAGTGGTGACAGTACTCCCACTAAGAAGGGGAAGAACGGCAAAGATGCAGAGATGAGCGAGGAGGAATCTCGAGACAAGGCCATCAAAGAAATCATGATTAACATGAAGTGCCTTCATATCGTGCAATGCATGCTATCTAATGTGGAGGGAAATCTACAGCAGAACGATCATCTTGTCTCGATGCTCAACAACCTCGTCGTGCCGGCCGTCCGCAGTCATGAGGCGCCTGTCCGAGAACGCGGACTCGTCTGTCTCGGGTTATGCGCTCTTCTAGATCGTCCACTTGCAGAAGAGAATCTCACCCTCTTCATGCACTTCTTCAGCAAAGGCCACGCAGCTCTCCAAATTACGGCCCTTCAGATTCTAACCGACATTCTTAATGTACATGGTGCCCAACTATTGTCCTCCAACCCGACGCTCTTGAAGGTCTACGTTAAAGCTCTGCGATCTGGATCCCGAAACCCAGAAGTCCAAGGAGCCGCCACCGTAGCCGTGTCTAAGCTGCTGCTGGGTCGCGTCGTTACAGATTACGAGACATCGAGTGAATTGCTGAAGACGCTAATCGTTGCCTACTTTGACCCCTCGACAGCCGGGAACCAGAGTGTCCGGCAAGCACTGAACTATTTCCTTCCGGTCTTCTGTTACTCTCGTGCCGAGAACCAGGATCTCATGCGTGCTGTGGCTCTCGACGCTCTGCATGCTCTGTATAATATCCGCGAGGGCATCGACGACGATGAGATGGACGTCGAAGACGAGATGGCTAGTCTGAACACTATCGGTGCGTGCCTCGTAGACTGGACAGATCCGCGCAAATGCTACGTGCCCGGTGTTCCGATGGATGCCGACCGGAAAAACGTGAATGGTGATGTGCACCTCGACTTCGCTACTGATATTCTAGAGAAGTTAAATAGTAATTTTAGTAGTAAGTATACCCGACTATCACTTATCCCAAATCTCCCCAGGATACCTCGTGGATGAAGGGCTAACAATAACCCGTGCAGAAGAGGAGAAAAAGGTCATCGCGCCTTTGCTCGGCAAATTATATGTATCCCCCGCGTCAACGGAAGAGAAAATCCGCTCTCTATATGAGGAAGTCTCAGCAGCCGTAGACGAGAACCTCCTCGCCGACGCCACGGGCCGCAACGCGCTGTACAAGATCCACGTCAGCCTCGGCAAGATCGTCAACTCCCTCGGCGAGGCAGACAAGATGTCCCGACGCAGCCGAAGCGTTTCGGTCGCAAATAGCGTCGCCACTAGTGCCGGCACTATGACCGGGTCCGCTAGCGTAGCGACCGGCGATCGCTCGGGGCTTACGGTTACTGATGATGGCGAGGATGCTACTGTTGTGCTTGCGCGCCGGGATGCGGATGGGACTATACTGGAGGATGTTGCTGAGGAAGAAGAAGGGGATGATGGGAATCCTGTGAAAGTTGAAGATGACGATGGAGATGGAGACGGAGAGACGATTGTTAAGAGGGACGCGCAAGATGAGCTTGTTGAGGAGCTTTTGAGTGATGATGATGCTTAAGACATGGGTGGCATGGGTTGAGATGGGATGGGCTGTGGTCTGATTGTTGATCATGAGGGATGAGAGATGAGGTATGACTTAACTTGACTCGACTTGACTATGATATGGTGGCGAAGGGTCCTGATTTACAACATACATACGTAAAGGTTGGATGCTGAATTCCACCTAAGAGTATAATTATATCCTTTTATTGATGTTCGATGAAGCTATCTTATATTCAAGTCTGCATGTTGGGCCCCTATCAGGTTATTTAGTATGTATTACGGAGCCTTGAGCCGCTGGTGCATATCTAGATTAGCTCAGATTGTGTGATACTCACCTATATATCCACGACTATTTGTTTATAAGATGTGATATGAAGTCAGGGCCGTAACTTGAAGACCTTCCGTCACGAATGCAAAAGCAGAGCATTCTAATACACCTACCTACCTATACACAGTGAACAAGTGTCATTTGGCATCTGTTCTTAGCCATACACTCGCAAATCCGGCTGTACGCCTGACTAGTTTTGGATCCTCATGTTGTAGCGACTCTCGAGGAGGGGTCTGGCGACATTTTGACAAGATACCTACGAACCCTCCTATCTCTTGAGATTTGCCTCTCGTATAGGATGCCGCATATACCACGTCACGAACATGATGGATTGGGGCTAGGGTCTCTGAGTTTCTAGGAGGGATATAGATATCTACTTGTTGAGTAGCAGGCTTGACCAGCACTGTGTGATGCTCACATCAACCAGTATCACGGGAATTCTTGATCTTAAAAAGGTCTAAACAGACCGTCCTAGATAGGATATATAAGAGAGATATATCCCCCTCAAGTAAAATTATAGTTGTACTATGCAATCTGCTTCCTCCCAGACAAGGTCGAATGGTAACTCTGTCCGTATATGCTTTCCTTTTCTTTCCTAGTACTAACTAGGTAATTAAAATAGTCTTATCCGTGTCATGCTTTCAGCCCAGATGGATACCCAACGCCACGAACCAAACCCAAACCGAATCATCTCGAGCCATAGTATGCAGAGTGTGACCTGGTGCTAGCTCAACTTACCACCGCGACATTTCATTTTTCTTACCCAGCCTCAAAAAGGGCTACGCTGAGTCTCGAAATGCTGTCTATCAAGGTATCATACAATTCGTTGAAGGCGTACCAAATATTCTTTCGCTGGAAAGTTTGTTATAAAGCGTTCATCTTTTGCACTTAAAGCCCAGCCATCAGATCTATCGTAGAAAAGATGACATCTCTCTTCGAAGTGACGTTTGTATAAGTGACATTGATATTTCCGATGTCACACCACCCGTTGACAGGCTATATCATCAAGTTAGTATCCCACAACTTGGGGGAAAAAATGACAGGCGTAATAGATAAGCGCAACTTACGATACAGCTGAGGTATTTGCACCAACTGCAATGATTTTGGTTTGAGTAGAAGTTTTCGAGGAGCACGATGAAGATGACAATGACAAGAACCAAGAAGCCGGCGCGAAGAAGCCACCATGCCCACCAGAGTGGCTTCCGGCCCTTAAAGAAGCCGACGGGGTTCCGGTAGAATGCGGGAAATGCCACGCTCGTGGTAGCACTTCCGCCGACACTCGAATATGAGGCCCCACCGAAGTGATCCTCGCCGATCCTTCGCCGGAGAAAGTTTGGTGAGTGAAGAACGCTGATTCCTAGGCAGATGCCGACGATGAAGCCGCCAATATGAGAGAAGTTATCCAAGCCCGGAAGGAGGCCGAGCACAAAGGATATGATAATCTCGATGAGGATGAAGAACAGCTCCCTCCCCGGATTACGCCTCTCACTCCACGAATAAAGCAGGTCGAGCAAAGTGATGGCGATGATGCCAAACAGGGCGCCCGACGCGCCTGTCGAAGAGATTCCCGAGGCTGCGAAGTTGCCTCCCAACACAAAGCCGAAAATGCCGGCGCTCAAGTAAACGAGAAAAAAGCGAATGGAACCTATGGCGATCTCGATATCACGACCCATGGTGAGCTGGAGGAGGAGATTGAAACCGATATGGACGAAGCCGGCGTGAAGGAAGATAGGGGTAATGAAGCGGAACCACTGATTCGGGGCGGGCTTCTGCGTCAAGCCATCGGTTCCCAACCACTCGGGATTGGGCACACCACCAAACCCACACAATTCAGAGAGTGAGCACATGTTGGAAGGGTCCTTGGAGTCGTTCGACGTCGAGTTCGGGCAGGGAAAGGGAAACCCAGGCGAGGCGAGGTTGACACCGGAGGGAGGCACGTAATCTTGTATGCCGTGGACATTCTTCATACACGGCACGTATCTCGACCCCATGTTGATGAGGACCTGTGACGAGGGGCCGATCATGGGGTTGACAGTCGGCGAGGTTTGGATTGGCGAACCAGTCAATTGGGCTAGAGACATGAATGACGTTAGCAGAAGCAAACTAGCAAGCCAGCGAATGAACGAGGCGGCGCATTGAGCGTATCGGGACAGTGGACATGAGCATACCAGCCTTGACTAGTTCGGCGATAAATACAGCGACCTGGATGATGGAGAAGAGATAGACAATAATGGGAATTCTCTTCTTGTCGGATCCGAACATGCCTAGCTGACCAAAGTGTACTCCTCCCCTCGGGGCAGCAGCCCCACGCCTCCGAGGAGCCGGGTCGGCATCGTAGACATGATCGGTGGAGTCGTTAAGGTAGCCGGGGGTTTTGTTGTGTTGGCGTAGAGGAATCTCGTCGGTACCGACAGGAGATCCGACGGGGGAGGTAGCACCGTGATACCGCGTGTCGTGAGCGAAGCTCTGCTGGCTCGTGCCCACGCTCTCTAGCGTGGGGCGGGACTGTGACTGTGACGGTGACTGCGAGGGATAGACATGGTCGTCGAAAACGGTCTCGAAGGGCGAAGCGGGCGTGGTGCCTTGCTGGTGGCTCTGTTGGTATGGGTTGTTTGTGGTGTACGAGGGTGGCGGGCCCGAGGGCGCTATAGAGGGTTCGTATTGATTTCGCTGATGATGCGATGATGAGCCGCCGTAGTACTCGTTTGCAGCCATGACCGTTACTATGTGCCGAGGCTCTCACGTCTAAGCCAAATCAAAGCCGGGCCGGGTGATGATGAACGATCAGGGATGGAGGAGGTAGTTTGTTGTTATTATCGAATGTCTGCGAGTGACGAGAGAGATGACGAATGGCCGGGTAGAGGGCAAACAAATGTGGGCAGCGGCAAGCCCCAGTTTGGTTGGATGAGAGATGTCGAACTCTTGTCGCCGAATGTTTCACTGCGATACCGTACTCCCGTTTCCCATCACCTGTTCTTCTCTCCAAGATTCTCCGTCGGCCGGGGTCGGGAAACAAGACAAGGGAGGTTCGACGGAACGAGTTGTTTGGAGAAGCTCGCTCACACTCACGGGACGTCACAAGATTGACGGGTAGTACAGAGATCGTGGTCGCTCGTGATCGTGGTCGTTGTGATGGTGATTGTCGTGGTATCCGTCTATCGTTGGACACGGCGGAGTCCGTCCTTCTTGGTGATACAAATAAACGAGGGAACTCGGCAATTAATCTGTATACACGGTTGTTGCGTAGCGAATGAGACGTGAAGGCGGAACTCCAGATGAAGCGAAGGTCAGCCGATTGGTTATCTCGATTAGCGACAGATGCCGGAAGACGGCGTTGTTGAAGGCGGGAAGGATCTGAAACGAGAGAGAGAGAGGTACAGAGGGAGGCAGGGAGGGAATAGAAGGAGGACACGTCTAGAAGAGAAGATGATCAAACGTCAAACATCCATCTCCCCGGAATGATTGATAGATAGACTAAGACCGACCGACTGACTGACTGACTACTGTGTTTAGAAAGGAAGGAAAAAAAAAAAAAAAGAGGCTGAGTACATAGATGTACGAAGTACGTGGACGACGTCGGATATGGAAGAGCTGGACTGGGGGCAGTGACGAGAATTACGGGTCAGAAGAAATGGGTCCTGCTCTGTTCTTTCTCTGTTTCTGCTTAGGACCCTGCGCAGCTGGAACGAGCTGTGGAGTGCTTAGCTTAGCTGGCCTGCTGGACTAGTTACTTGGTAGTGTGGTGACTGCTCGGTAAACTGGAGACGAGCTGTCGTCAACACAGTTTTAGTCTACTACCCATCCTTCACCCCTATGCACTGCCTTCCATGTATATGGGCGGTACGTACCATTACGAGGCGCTGAAGAATCCACCCTCGCTAGGTCTCTAACTGGCTGGACAACAGAGGATTGGGGTAACAGCACAGCGAGGCGGTGCAAGCCTCTGCCCAGTTATTCAATATTGCCGATACTGTACCAGCTTAGCATTAGTACATACTACGCACGCCATAGCAATATCTACTACGTAACGGTCCCTACAGAGACAGTATCTATACAGTGCACAGTCTGCGGCGGTTAAGCGTGCATTAAAAGAAACAAGATGTCTATATTATGGCTGCGGCAGCTGCAGAGGTCAGCTGTTTCATTGTTATTCTAAATTTGGATTTGTTCTTTTCTTTTCTTCTGCTGCTCTTCGCTGATGTAGTGCCATGGAACACTGGACATGACTACTAGTAAGGAAGATCTAGAATACCGAAACCACAAACCACAGGGAAGTCGGCAGTTATCCATGTGTTTCACATGTTGCGTGGTCCAAACTGCTTACCCATACCTCACTAAGTAAGGTACTTATAGATAAATAATTACCTAGGTAAGCGTAGATAGGTAGGTAGTTGGGAAACAGATAGAGAGTGTAGTGTACACAGATGGAAGTGTCAGTGTGCCCCTGAGATGCATACCCAGGTACTGACAGGATCCAAGGAACAGGAAATATCGCAAGGAGTCAGGCAATATACTAAGTAATGGGAATGGAATGTTAGGTACTTATGTACAGTAGTCTAGTGTAACAGTATTGTTGAGGCCTAGATCAGTCTAAACCCATTATCGAACTTATACTAGAACACAACCGGTCAGATAGTAGCATTCCATTGCAACCCTGTCAAAGCAAGAGGAATGCATATATGTAAGAGACAAAGGAAACAGAAAAGAGTGAAAATAATGAAAATAGTGAGAGTTGAAGCGAATAAAATCAAAAGATAAAAATAAAAGACTGCGTGGAGAGAAATACAGAAATACTACGTATACTATAGGCACAATGACGACGACGACAGATTCGACATCCGAGATCTCACTCTCACCCTCACTCTCACCCTCACTGGCCCCCAAGATCGCGGCATACTCGCTCCAAGCGCCAGGACACCCCGATATAGAAATCGCCCAAGTTGCGCACCGCATCCGCCTAGTCAACGACTGGCAGATCGAGCCCGGGGCACGCATCCTCGAGCTCGGATGCGGCCAGGGCAGCGCCACCGCCGTGCTGGCCGAAGCCGTGCGTGAAACGGGCCACATCGACGCCGTCGACCCGGCGCCGCCCGACTACGGCGCCCCTTTCACCCTCGCCGAGGCCCAGCGGCACCTCTCCACCGGCTCCGTCGGCCCCCGCATCACCTGGCATCGCGCCACGCCTCAGGACTTCCTCAAAACCACCGCTGCCGCCGCCGCCGATGACACTGTCTGGGACGTCGCCGTCCTCGCCCATTGCATCTGGTACTTCGCCTCCGAGCGCGAGCTCGAGGATATCCTGACCGCGCTGCATGGTCGTGTCAAGCGTCTCTGCATCGCCGAGTACGCCCTTCAGGCCTCGGAGAAGGCTGCGATCCCGCACGTCCTCGCCGTGCTTGCCAGGGGTGCCCTAGAGAGCTTCAAGGTGGAGAGTGTCGAGAATGTGCGCTCACCGCTCAGTCCGCCGGCTGTTAAGAAGGTAGCCGATAGGGCCCGCTGGGAATGTCACAGGGAGAACACCGTTGTTCCCGAGCTCGGCCTTCTCGATGGTTCTTGGGAGGTGGGCACGGTGATGAGCGAACACTTTTTGCGCGAGGTCGATGAGGCTGTGGGGAGTGAGAGGATGAGGGCCGTTATTTTGTCCGCGAGAGATGCGACTGTAGCTGCTGTGGCTGCTCTGGACGGAGCCAAGGTGCGCACTATGGACGTCTGGGTTGCCACTTTTACCTCTTCCCCCTCGTGATGAGGTGGCTCGACGAAACGGCCATGTCACAGCCGCTATTGCCGAATATCATGTGGGAATGAAGATGCAGTAGCAGAACGGTACGCTATAGACATTTCTGCTCTTCAAAACGTTAACTCTATGGTAAAGTAGTCGCTAGGGAAGCACCTCGCGTTATCAAATGGTATGGGTAAGTAAACAGGGGAGATGGATCATGGTATTTTTCTTGTCCTCTCTTTCCCGGTCTTTTTTTTTTTCTACCCCCATCACGCACGACGCAACTTTTATGCAGGCAACTGGAATTCAAATATCTTAGGGCTATTCTTTTCACTGATCTAGTGACCCAGGTTGACATCAAGCGAACGGGTTAGCTTCCACGTTGTTTAGGGTTTCCAACTATTCCTCCGGTCATTTGGTGCTCACCCGCCAATTCCTCACCGACCCATCTTCATTTCGGTGTCCGCCAGAAACTAGGTTGCATTTCTTCCCGCCTATCCTGTCAACTAGAGTCATCCATAGCCGGCTAGCGTGCATGATGCAGCAGAAGGTTATGCATGTATTGTAGATCCGGCGGCTACCCGTGGAGACCCGATAGCTTAACAAGTTATGGAGTGTTAGAATCGCGGTTCCTCGCCCACTTAGGCAGGCGTCTTTCGTTCTTTAAACAATCTCAGAAATGATAGCTCTACAAGTGTGTTAAGAGCTAGACATGACTATTTCACCCTAGGTAAAAAAGCTGGAAGAGACAACTCGCCGCGATTATTTGCATGTGTACCTATGTAATTATTCCGCCGTCGTGTCTCAGTGTGCCGGGTCTAAATCTTGCTAGGCCACATCTTTAGAGGAAGATTCAAACTATAAAATAAGCATACGGCAGATGGCCGCTCTATGGGCAATAAGAAGATGTTGAGCAATCAGTCATATTAAATCACTCACCTCTGTTTCATACTCTTGAGCTAACTCGGCTCTGTTCACGGTACATAATGTATCGTTGAAGAGAGATACTATATTTGTCCACTTTCGTGTCATCTTTGAGCAACAACTAGCCAAACCGGCAAGATGGCACGCATACTCGTCTCTTCGTCTACCCCTCCCGCCAATGACGAGGCTAATCGACGAGTCCAGCTTCCGCTGAGAACGGAGAAGCGAACACAGGCCTCGACCATGTTCAGTACCACGGCTAAGAACCTGACTTCCGACATCCCGTTCCGATGGCGCCAGGGTCAAGTCGAGATCTTCGAGGATTGGGTCCTCTCACGCGGTGTCAATGCCGCCACGGCCGATCTCGTGCCATTGCTTCGTTTGCTGGACCTCGACGGATATGAGAGTGTGAAGAATATGAAAGGGGAATGTGTGCATGACCTAATCATTGAGAAAGTCCGCCGCAAAATCAACCGGACAAAGGATACGATCGCTCTCCAGACTACGAAGGCGAAGCAGGCCCGGACTAGTCAGGCACAGGTAAAGGTCGAGAAGGGAGCATCTGAGGATGAAACTAGTGTTGTCACCGGGGCTCAGCCCGAATCTACCGACCTTCTCGTGAATCCATTTATGCGATTCGACAAGTTGCATCCAAGTATCAACCTGAAGCAACCTCGCCGTGAACGACCCATGAATGAGTATGGCGTAGACAGAGACGATACTACATTGGTGAATCATATGCCACCGAACTATCAGGATCGCCGCTTCGTGACTCCTCGAGGCTACGACCCGGGAACTAGTCTCACCTCCGCAAAAGGTCCTCCGGTAAACCCATGCTTATCGCCTGGCCGCCTTAAAACCGAAAGATTGGACACTGCTACGAAAGACTCGTCTTACCACGCACAAGTACGCGACTCACAGGCATCCCTAACAAGCCTGTACCTCAGTCATCTGAAAGCCCCGGGCTTGGACGCTGCTGCAAGGGACTCGTCTAAGCACTCAGGAGTACATGATGCACAGGCATTACCCTCGGGCCCCAGTCACCTCGCCAGTCAGAGAACTCCGAGGAAGAACAACAACCTCGAGGCGTGGATGGAGAAGCTGAGGGCGGGCATCGAAGGCATAACTCTGGAGATTGCTAGCCTGCTTCCAGATTCCGACGCTGCCGCATTGGAAACTGCGGCCCATGACGCTGCGCTTGAGGTGGAGCATTTGGAGACACTTGTCTATGAATATGTCGATGGAAACCCTTATAAAGAGGCGGGGAAATAAATTGAGATGGGATGTTGTTTGCTTTGGGGTCTACGGGGTTGAGATGGAGAATATTACTCCGGGCTTGTACATTGGTTCGATGTTTCACAGTTGGTTATTTGGTCGGGAAGGCTGTTTGTGTTACCACATGGAATTAACATTTAGAGGTAAATCTATCAATTAGTCCTAAAGTATGCGAGTCCCGTGAGAGATCCTCTTTGATGGTACGATGTATCCCTAATCATTTCACCCGCTTCCCTTATCAACGATTTCGCCGTCTTGTCCGCGCCGTATTTGAATAATTCAAGTACGGAAACGCCGAAACAGGACAAGTCTTGTGAGATGTTCCTATTAAACTAAGATATACCCGACACACTAGAATCCAGTGAAATGAAGCGATATAACTGACTTAAGTATACCTGTCAGCTTGAAACTGCGCATTTCAAATGCTCTCTTCCAGTGACCGCTGTTGAGGGATGAGCCCGGCCGCCTCAAAGCCGTCCGTAGTAAACCTCGTCACCATCTTCCACTTCTTCAACTCTTTATCTGCACGTACTAGAGCATCTTCCCCCTCCTGGAGCTGCTTCTCTGCCGCGGCGAAGTCCCTCTTCACAGTCTGTATCTTGCCCAAAGTCTCGTCCTTGTGCTCGATTATGGTTGAGAGCTTGTGTTTCAGATCATCCAGTTCAAGTAACCACGATTGCGATTTTCGTAGTCTAGTTGGAGTCTCTTTTGCTTGGTTCTGCTCACAGCAGGGTGACTGGGTGCAGATGCTGTCAGCAGGCATGATCTCGCATTTCCGCGCTTCCAGTAAGTCTTGCCGAGCTACAAGTTGGTCCTGTTGTTTCTCAATGTCCAACATCGATTCCACGATCTCCTCGAATTTCGAGATCATCCCCCCTATGATCTTCTGTTCGTTTTCTGCCTGCTCTCGTGTCTTGTTGAGTTTCGTTTCCTCTGCCTGTAGAGTTTCAAGGCGACGAGAGGCTTGATAGACTTCACGGGAATGCTGACTGCGCTGATTTTCCAGGTTCTGCCTTCCCCAGAGGATGAGTGAACTGATGTGTTGGGCATACCGAGTTGCATCTTCGCAGGGGAAAGGCACATTTAACTTGAATAGGGGCGAATTGGGCGGTTCGGTCGCCGTCGTAAGCAGCGTAGGACTCAGAGCTAGCTTCGTGGATTCATCCTGGGTCTTTCGGCGCTTGGCAGGTGGACTGTCGCTTGTGATTCTTCCGATGTTATCAGAACAAGATCCCGTACGGCTTGGGCGCTCAGAAAGCGCCATAAGGGAGTCGGCCCGTCTCGCCATCCGGGCCAAGTGTGCCCGATGACTTTCTTCATCATTGACTACGAACACAACATCTTTCGCATCTGTTCCACTATTTACGGGCGTCTTTGGCGGTGTAGGAGCCGAGGTCTGATGGGTGATGGCCCATAGGCACTTAGTAATGGCGTTATTGATTTGCTCTTTGGTGATTGGGCTGTCGGTTCTGTCGAATATCGCGGTGGCCCGCTCGAGGGAAGCAACTCCAGCTAAGTTGTTGAGGGCTTGCAGGATCTCGGAGGTCCAGGTTTTTGGGTGGTGACAGGAACCGTCAGGGAACATCTCCCAGGGTAAAACCCCCCATTTTTGTTGAATCTTCTCCGACAGCCCCTGTTGCTTCTCAGAGAATTTCCCTCTCACTGGTGGTCGTGGTCCCATGGTGAATTCATAGCTGGCATGAAAACGCCAAGTAACAAGTGATTAAAAGTGATTAAAAGAAATGATCAACAAAGTAGAGAAAAGGTACCTAGTAAGCGGGGTTGCATCCCTGATATTAATACTGGCCATCCAGCCACGCGACGTGAAATATGATAGCTCGCCAGCCACCACGCTACTTAATTCCCTAACGCCGCCTCACTATGGACTATCTACGCGCTACTAGCGCTGGCGATAGCTTGGATTGCCGCGATGAGTGAGTTTATTTGAAGTGTAGATGTGTTGCTGATATAAATTAACTCTGATTAACATAGGTAGGTATTGCAATCAACTTGTATCCACCCTCAGCGCGACGCCTTGATGGTGGATAATATATTATGGTAATGCACCCGGTTTATTTTGTAATGAATCCCTAGCACTAGGACAAAACAATATTTGTAACTAAATAATCCGGCTATGTCTGGTATTCCATCCCAAAGTACCTATTTAGGAAAGTGCGTATGTGTGGCTAGGTAGAGAAACCTCGGCCACAGGGTGGCTTGGTAACCCTAGGAAGGGCAAGAAAAGGGGCTACGGGCCTAGGAGAAAAGTATAAAGGATTAGGACCGTGAAGACTTTAAGCTATTAAATTGGACCAATATCCTATTAATCCTGAAGACGCCTGATTGATAATTAATGAAGTGTTTTATCGTGAATGTATAGGTTTAGTCTTGCTCTTAGAATGTTTAACGATGGCCAAGTGGGATGGCACTCTAATATGGCTGATTGTAAACCTACCGAAACAATACTATGATGTCTCTTAAAACGATAGATTTAGCGTTGTATAAATACAAATTTAGGGATGAGTTTGTGATTATCTGCAAGAATTCTAGACTCTGCAACACATGCACAGTACTCAGGATCATAAGTAGATTATGATAACGCAATACCAAGTTTGAAAATTATCGTTGCTTAAATGTGGTACATCTTACGTCTTGATTTAGACGGCTATTATCTTCGCTGTGAGTTATGAAACTCTGACGAGTGTGAGTCTCGGAACCTCAAGAGTGCCTAAAACCCTCCATCGTGCGTTGCAAGTCACACAAATTCGACTGGCACATTCTCTCGCACAAAGATTATAAACTAGGCAGGAACATACCTAGGTATTGACATTGCAAGGCTAAAAACCCACTAAAGTTGGTTGGTTGTCTAGGTGTATAGGTAGGCACATGCCTGGATCTTTCGAGGAAGGCATGTAAACCCATCAAGTTTGCCCACCCTCTGAACCATACTCCTCCTTTCTCCTTGCCTAGACACCGATCCCTCTACGCCGATCCTTCTACACTTATACATCTGCATACAAAGCTCTACAAATATACCTTTCAACTCGTGAGTTTGCAAGTTGTTGATTTTCCTACTATCTTATATTATCCCACTTCTTTCCGTGCCACACAGACCTAGTAAGTTGCCCGATTCCTTATATTCTACCGCCTACCTCGCATATTACTCATACGAAGACTCTATTCCTAATCAATACGCAAGATCCAGCCTTCAACCACAAGCGTCGCCAATCATACCGACCTGAGGCTACGTGAGGTTTAGGTAGTTACCTTAGACCTCTAACAGTCGCTTCAACCGGGCCTAGACCAGCTAGAAAAGAACTTCATTAACACGGAAGGTAAGTAAGACCACCGTAAACATACGCTTGTGCTTCCTCTAGTGCTTTTCATTACACAGATGTATTATCTACATGGCTTGACTGCCACTTTCCCAGAGCTTTCTCTAAATTAGCTGCTGACGTGACATGATCCAGGCACACGACTGAATTATCCTGAGGTCTTAACACGATGGAAGACGTTTCCTCTAATACTCCCACTACGCACACCAGTGGTGATGTTCCTAGTGCGGATCCGAGTATCACAACACACCATGCCGACTCGCGAGAGGTCGTCGCAGGCGGTGACGATGAATATGATGACCAATGTTAGTATCAAGTCACACCCACCCACGAATAAATTGAAGAACTAAGCTCGAATACGCATTAGATACCCTAGCAGCTCTAGGAGATCAGGAGGAGCAGCATCATCCCTCTCAACCGCCTCTACTCCCTAAGAAAAGACCAATTGATGATGAAGAAGATCGGCAAAAGAAGAGAAAGGCGAGCAACGAGACTAATGACGACCAAGCTAACCATGATACTGTATTGCCGGCTGCTGCATCAATGATCTTAACGGAAATGACTAGGGAGCAACTGCGTCAATCGATTCTTGCCATGGACGAAAATATTTCCATAAGCCGGGCGGAATTAGATGACGTAAACGGAGCGGCACGAGCACTAGGTTTGAACAATTCCCAAGGGCCTGACTATAAATGGTCCATTGAAGGAATGCTCTGGCCGCTTTATCCCCATCAGCTTGTCGCTGTCTACTTCATGTTAAAGCGCGAATTGTCTCAAGATGCCCCCTATGGTGGTCTGAATGCAGATGCCATGGGCTTGGGAAAGACCGTCGAAACCCTAGCGACGATGGTGATGAATCCACCTGATGAGCGCGATATCCAAGAAGGCCGAAAGGTCACTCTGTGGGTTTCACCCAAGAGCTCTCATTCTCAAATCAGTGATGCAGTGCGAAAGTTCTGCTGCGAGACCAAATTGCCCAATGTCCTCATATATGACAAAGTGGCCCTAACGAAGACACATGGAGATAATCTGGACAGCTTTCTTCAGGAACAAGACATCATGTAAGAACGAAAGTAATTGGTAGTTGGATCACGGGCTGTTACTGATTGGAATAATAGCATTGTCAATTACGAAAGCTTAATTCGAGATTGCCAAGCTGAGCTTATTGCTAAGCGGGGGCCCATGAAACATATGACTCCGGAGCTCTTCAGAGCGAAGTATATGGACAGATTCGGACCACTGATGAAGATAAAATACTACCGGACCATCCTAGATGAAGCCCATCGGATCAAGAATACCGAGACGCAGAGTATGCCATTTGAGCCATCTTCCTTCCACCCTACTTCTCACCAGAAAGCATACATGAGACTAATATGTGGTATGTATAACAGTGCTTCGTGCTTGCTCCTGTCTTGATACCAAGTATCGCTGGTGCCTTACGGGTACACCGCTTCTCAATTTTGTCTCAGGTGAGTAGTTTTTGTTTCCCGTAAGTCTACAAAAGATGTTAACTAGAGCTAGAGATTTCCCCTTATTTGCTTTTTCTTAAAGTACCTGAGGTCAAAAGCCAAAACTACTCCTTTGAAACACTCTGTGAAGCTCATGAGGTAAGTAGAAAGTTACTGATTCCAAGATCCTTGCTAATTGCCTTGCTTAGGGTAGAACTAGACTGGATGGTATTCTGAATAAGGTTATGATACGCAGGTGTGTAGAAGATGGCTACCGGAGGCAGGGATCTGGTCTAATTAATGAACGAATAGAAAGATTGCCGATACAATTCTCGGCCGACAGCTCATCGAACTGCCTACCGATCACCATGAAGTTATCTTAGTCACCCAGACTAGGGAGGAAAGTATTATTTACAAGTATTTGATATCCAACTTAATTTTAACTTGCTGAAGAGCTAACCGCGTTTGATTAGGTGGTTTGCTAAACAATTTCGTGAGAGCTTTAATGGGCAACTCAACGTTCGCAAGTATCGCGAGCAAAAAGAGGATAAAGAACGAGATTTTTGCATCGTGAATATTCTACGACTCCGCCAGATGGCTTGTGATCTAAGCCTCATCGAGTATATGATGGAAAGGCCACGTGAGTTTCGTCGCGTTCAACTTATGGTCCGGGAACTATCCAATCAAAAGGGTGTAAATGCTTTCTATGACATGATTTCGCAGTGGTGTCAAGACCAGGAACAGAAACTGGACTCCAATTGTACAGATTCGACTAGTACTGCGTTAGTTTCTCAGACGCCCGTCCGGGGAGCCGAAGGGAACACTTCGACTTCCGAACAAGACGCTCTCAAATATTTCATGAGACCAAGCCTTTCATTCGAGTCTCGGTATTTCGCCAAAACCACAGGCAAATCCATGATCCTAGGCTCGAAGATGAAAGCTGTTAAGGAGTCGATTCAAAAACATTTGACGGATGGCCCCGACGACAAGCTACTCATATTCAACGAGTTCTTGTATTGTGCCAATCTCGTCGGCCGTATTCTAGACGATTTGAAAATCAAGCATGTCTATTACTCTGGTAGTTATAGTCGAGACACTCGCAGCGAGGCAATTGACGCTTTTAGAAGTGATCCTGATCTCAAGGTTATGGTATGTTTTTTATGCTTCGCTTACCAACATCGCTAACATATAGACATAGGTTCTTTCAATGAAATGCGGATGCGAGGCACTTAATCTAGCATTCGCCAACCGGGTCATAACTATTGAACCTTGGTGGAACAACGGCCTTGAAGCGCAGGCATTTGGACGCGTGTACCGCTTCGGCCAGGAGAAAGAAGTCTACCATACGCGGATTATATCGAAGAAGACTATAGAGACTCCCATGGTAGCACTACAAGATGCAAAAGAAATCAACATTGAAATGGCGTTGGAAGGAAGATTTTCTGGCGAAATCAGTTCGTTGGAGCAGACTGCGCGCTTGCTAGGACGTGTTGTGCGCGATGATAGCGGAAACATCATCTCAGTAAGCGATGATGATGAAGATACTGATACGGACTAGGAGCTGGATCACGACAGTGTCAAGCTTTCGTGCGGATCCTGGAAGCTGCAATAACATTGACGATTTCCATATTTCATTCTGTTCGAGGGGAAGGGCTGGTTCAACATGAAACGGTCTTTGAGTTTATATGGGGAGAACGGATGGGACGATGTCCCTGGCTATGGTAGACGTTGGCTGTTAATGCAAGAGTCACAAGTCGAGCCGTGGAAACAGTCCACCCCGGATAACTGTTATTTAGCTTTACGAAGAAAACATAGGGGTAGAGACTAAGACATGAATGCAATGCGTTGTTTTTCTCTTTGATTGATCTTGACAGCTCAAATTATATCTACACCGGGGTTCTCTGGCAGCAGAGCTACTATATAGAAGTCATTTCACTCTCTCGACGATGTGATTCACATAATCATGCTTCACAAGATGATTGGTGCTTCGATTGAATACCCTATTGAGAACTAATTGATCTTTATTCTGTACCACAAGAACTAGCCAACCGGGCCGCACTGCATACGAAGGGTCCTGTCGGCATGTTCTTATTTATTAGCCTCCTGATGTGTTCTGGGCCCATATCTCCGTTAATTAATACCAGCCCCTTTAAACCCCGTTTACCAATTGTACGGTTTGTCACACAATTGCGGGAAGGGTTTGCAGGTCAATTTTGTTTGTAGCGCGAATCTTTAAGTCTCCAGCGCGGCGATGGCAATTTGTCAATAGATACTCTTGCCTCGTTACCGCCCACCTCGGGAATTCTGCTTTTTAACTCCTCGATTTCTTGAATCTTCCCTTGCTCTTCGTATATGCGCAGTAGAATTTCTGCTGTAGCAATTACTCGGGCATTTTTAGAACTAAGAAACTTTGCCTCGAATACCTTGGACAGGATCGCTTTACAACACTTCTCTGCGGTGTCGGCGTCATCTTCGTAGTGAAGGACATAGTAGGCGTAACCCCATTCGGCGTACACCCAATCAGAGTGATCAGGAGGAACCATTTTCCGTAGCCACTTGATAAGCTCCCCAGCTTGCTCCCATTGATCACTGCGGATGTACGCTCTGGAAAGGTTCCCTTTAGTCATAAACATTCCAACGTGATCATCGCCCAAGGTCCTTCTCACGGTTGGAACGATTTCCTCCAGGATTGCCGCTGCTTCGTCATTACGGCCGAGCTCCATGTAGATCTTGGAGAGGTCATTAACGGACCACAAAGTGTAAGCATGCTCCTCTCCGAGAACTTTCTTGCGCGCTTGTAAAACATCATGCACCAACGACTCGGCTTGGTGTAATTCCTTTCTCTGAGTGCACATGTTCATGCCGAGCTCGTTACGCGTCATGAGAGTATCAGGGTGATCTTTACCGAAGAAGTGCTCACGCTTTTCTAGTACGTATTTTAGTAATGCCTCGCTTTTCCGATATTCCTCGAGATGCCAGTAAGTTCGAGCCAAGTTGAACATGGCGTTAAGGGTTAAAGGGTCCTCAGAACCGTACTTCTGGGTTAAACCATCGACGGCTTTCTCTCCAGCACGTTTTGAGAGATCTCTAATTCCCGCCAACCATAGAGATTGAGTCAAATCGCTTAAAGTACTACAGTATTGTACGTGGACGGGCTTCCAAGGCGGCCAAACGAACCAGTCGGATATTGAAGGGCGAGACCACCACTGAGTCATGAGGATCTGGTGTTGAACATCTAAGCAGCCTTTAATATCAAATAGATTCCAGTGCGAACAAGCTAAACTCCTTTTGGAATCTATAGTCAAAGGATGAGCTGCACCCAATTTGGCGGAACGGAAGCTCACTACTTTCAACTGTAACGAACGGGCTTTCTTCCACAATCCGGCTTCGGCGTAGACAAGACCAAACCTATCCAAATGCGAAGCTTGCTCCAGGTTTTCCGGAAGGTTCCAATAAGTCTTCTGCAGGAGAGATAAGCATGCTTCGATGTGAGGAAGTAGTAATCGGCGAAGCGCCCTGCCAGAAGTCTCCATGTTGGTCGATATAGAATGCTCTAGGATGGCAGCTGTACAATCAAGCCACCTTGCTCGGTGGTGTTGCGAAAGTCTTTCCCGAGACCATTGATGGATAGCTGGATGAAGCGTGAAGTAGTGTTTTGGGAGGTGTTTAGCTGTGGATATTCTCTTGTCCGACTGAGACTCTACTTCACTCATGGAGATTATAGAGTGGTCGTAGAGAACGCGCGCTGCTGTCATGACACGATCCTCTACAATTTGCATAGAGGAAGAGTCAAAAATGACTGGAGGGCGAACGGAGAGACCGTTGCATGATTTTAAAGCGTCTGAACAAAGCGGAAATATAATACCTGGTATCGATACGAAATGCATGGAGGCGAATATATGGATAAGATCAACAGCATCACGATATTCTCTCGTGCTCCCGTTCATAATATCAGTGAATGGAAGCTCCCAGGTTGCATAGATATTAGCATCTGCTGCCGACTTGACAATAGGACGGCTCAAGAGCGCTTGACGACAACCTAGGAGCGACTTTAGGTATCTACCGGGCGGGAGAAACTGTGTTCGAATAGTATGAGCTGCTTGCTTTAGAGCCAAAGCCAGATAGCCAAGCTCTGACGCAATAATACCGGCGTCTTGCCTGTAAAGCATACTTATTTGGTATAGTTCTCTTTCGGGATAGGCCAGGCGAAGAAGAAGCATGATGGCTTCCTCTGGGTCCATTCCTTGAAACTGGAATGAACCCACAGTATTGTAGAGTTGCGCACCAGGATTTCTCGTAGTAATGAGAACATGTCCATCTCCAGATATAGGAATAAATTTGGATAAAGCCATCTCAGGATCGTTGGCATTGTCGAGAACCAAGAGCCACGACTCAGGAAGATGCGACAACCAAGCCTGACCGGCGCCCGGCTGCGCCCCTTTTCCCGCCAGAACACCGAGAGACCCGAACCCGTCCTCTGCGTTAGACTCTGTTGAACAATCAATCCAGAAGACGCCCCAGTACCTATCATACAGTTAGAAAGTAGTTCGGGCTCTTCGTTTAGAGTACTTGCCTATGGCGGTTGTCTTCCGAATACCGCAGGCAAAACTGGGTTTTGCCAGATCCTGGAAGGCCATAAATCACGAACACTTTGGGCTTATGTCTCTTTCTTTGCTTGGTGTCGCCAAATTGATGTCGAAGGTGTTCCATTTGTTTTTGTCTTCCGACATAATAGTCAGATCGGCGGTTAACGAGGTAATGAACATTGACGCACGGCGTCGCAGGTACCTCTGAACCGTCGCCATGAGTCGCAACTGACTCCTCACTCCTCTCTAGGTTAATGACTGAGGTTGTGGACGATGTGACGTTAACCGTTGTTGACTCAGAAACGAAGCTTCCTTCAGAGAACCTAGCATTAGGTACGGACCCTGGCAGCAGGTTTTCCACCTCGTGTTGGCGTTCTCTTCGTATTATTTCAAAATCTTGTTCCCATCTTCTTGCAACGGTAGTAGATGCTAACCTGATATATTTGTCTAGTGCCGCTAATACTAGCTTGTAACCCGGCGAGGCAGAACTGCTGAATTTCACCATTTGAGAATGGGTGGCACCTATGCCGCACTGGTCAACTTCGTTCCAGCTCGGACTAGCCGAGGCTCTGTCGACGATGTAGATGTTGTGTCGTCCAACAGTCGTGCGTAGTTGTTCCCAGAAATTGTAGACAAAGAATTGTTTCATAATAGGGGCAAAATGGTCCGTGATCTCTTGCAACGCTTCGGAGCCTTCGAGTAAGCTGAGCATGAAATTGCTCGGCTCAGGATGGCGTAACCGACTCGCGTAAAGTATCGCATCCTTTTTAAAGCCCTGGTGAGGGGTTGCCATGAACAAAGCGGCAATTGTAGAGCGATAGATCGATCTAATATGTTCAACTTTAAAGCCCTTTCGGGAATGAGAATAGGCGAGGGCTCTTTTTACTAGGAGGCCACCAAACTCATGACATACAAAGATGATGGGGCGTTGTTCGGCTTGGTCTAGTTCCCGGCTCGCTATTAGATGATTTATGAGCGAGACTGCCTCGTCGAAAATGCCGCTGATATCAGGACCTCCCGGTGCCATCAATCTATCGGCATCGTACTCGTATAATAACAACCGTGCCTTATATTTCTCGTGAGGAAAGAGGTCCCTCATCCACAGCATGCCCGATGCTTCGTCGATCCATACTTTCCTGCCAGGCTCATGCAAACCATGCACAAAAACAAGACTAGGGGAAGAGTTAGGTGCCTATTACATGAGACTCTGAAATTTATAGTACGTACTCTACAGAAAAGTTCGGCAATGGTGATGAATCACCGTCGGCCTCATTCAGACCGATGATACTCATTGCGTCGTGACAACTCTCCGAGATCTAGTGGTATTGTGTTTGACATATTAGAGCTCGCTGCGACTTCAGGCTACAGCTCAGTTGTCCTGATGGACACCAGGAGGCCCTGGTGAGTGCGTAACTCTCGCGGGTTTATGAGTTCACGAGATTAAAGATGCAGCTCTAACATTGGGCAAAGACGATCATGAGGCAAGATCAACTGGGAGCGGGGCATCTCGGGCTGAATGCGGTCGGGCCTGGCGTATCGGATATTAACGCTTGTTGACTAAGCCGTCGTGCACAGTGCTGGACTGTGCCGCAAATTACTGGCTCTGTACCAATGATGGTTGTGTCCCGAAGGACATGGGTGCAATTCTTATTTGGGCCTATGGGTTTCTCTAGGTTCCACATTCTACCCCTACAGCTCCCTGAAAGGCCGGGTGTGCGAGCTTTAAACTTTGACAATGAAACATGCACGGTACAGTAAATCTTATCATAAGCTATTAGGTCTTACGTCTCCTCATTAGACTTCAGTCGGAACAGAAGCCTCCGTATATATTGACAGCCGATGAACTCATCGGGAGGCGCAATATCCTGAGTTCGTTTATTCAAGTGAGCCTACTAACTAGAAATCCCAGATAATATTATATACCCGTTTTTAGGGTGCTTTTAATCTATCAAGTCGCACTTGTCTAACGTTATCTGAATCTAAATAGACTTAGTAGATTGATCTAGTTTACCTGAATGAATTTTTATTTTCCTACGCGACTTACTATGTTACGTAGACGAAGTCCATTATATCACAATATATAGTAAAGACTGAGCAGTGAAATGGGTATGTTTAGCCTAACGCTACCTTGCAGCCTTCCGCGATTTTGAGTACCAACGTCGTGATTTGCATTTCGACGCCTAATAGCTCGACCTTTTCTCCTTCTAGAAGCACGATTTTGGGATATCGTTGGAGGATCCGCGTGATGGTAGGTATATGCAACCTCGGTCAGAGCGAAATCCACTGCTAAGTCATTAGCCTCGTAGGTTAAGGAGAGAATATAAACAATGCCCCTTACTCTCTAAGCATATCCTCGGTCCCCCGTGAAAGGGCAAGTATCCGTAGTTCTGCGTTGTCCGGTCTCGAAACAGAGGGAGATCTTCGTCCCACCGTTCTGGGCGAAAATACTCCGCGTCTATGCCATAAAGATCTGGTCTTCGGTGAAGAGTCTAGACACTGTATGCTACCGCAGTCCCTCTCGGAATTAGGACTGGAGACATACGATCTGGGCCGCCGCCTGTAGGGAGTATCGTAGTTTTGATCGATGTGCGCGTATTGACAGGCAGAGAGGGGTAGAGGCGAAGAGCTGAAGGCGTTAGAATTCAGTTAGGCTAGTAGCTGTGGCTTTCCGACAAGACTCGCTCTCTTTCAATATATTCTGAAGATAGTGCAAGTTGCGCAAATCCGTCCTCTTCACCTCTTCCTCCTTTACAGGTAAGGTACTAATTTCAGACCGTAATTTTTCCATGACTCTCGAGTGCCTAACAAGCAGAAAAATGCACATTGATGTTAGTCTGGTGTTGACCAAGTATGGTGGTCAGCTTACAATGTCCACGACAGTAAACAAGCCGTAGTATCGCGCCCAGCGGCAAGGATGTTAATTATCTGTCCTCTCAAAGCGGCCCTGTCCGGAGATGCCTTGGCGACTGACTTCAAGGACACATATCTTCCATCATTTTGCCCCTCGGCCGTTTCTCATTTGGATAGGTTCTGGTCTATAATCTGGTCGGCGAACATGTGTACTTTCGCACATGCATTCCGCCATTTCCGTCCGCCGATCAACCAGTACAGATCCAGTAGACGGAAGCGACTCGCTACATAGCTCTGAGCTGTATCGAAAGCTTGAGCGAATGTCTGCTCTTGAGAGTTTTCGGGAGTCAAAAGACTATTAATAGACTTCTCAAATAGGAAAGCAGTTGTCACGTCGAGGGTAAACCTGAAGAAAAGAGGTTGGAGGTCAACTACGCCACCATGCTTGGGCAATACCCGCAATAGGTCTTCGATGGGCTGTTGAAAGACCTGCAGGTCTTCGTACTGTCTATGAACTAGCTGGGGGCGAAGCATTTCACGCGATCGTTTCCACTAAAATAGACAGATCAGCGGCACCCAAGAGAGCCTCCGTCATTGCGAAGACGAGAATAGGTGAAGCACGGAACTTACTGCATCACCTTCTTGGGTGAAAATTCCGTTCCCAAACATAGGAAATGTGATGTCACTCTTTGGGCCGAAAGACTAATCTTGGTAGCGCTGTTATCATCAGCGCTTCATTGAGGATAGAACAAACATACTTGAGAAGTTCGTTGAGAACATCGCCTCAAGAGTGGCCGGGTCCACAGTTCCATACGCCGGAGTCAGTAAGAACACTTGCTTGAGAGTGTATCCAGTCTGTCGGAAATGAAATAAGAACAGCTCCATTAATCGATTTTCGGCCTCGGCTCTGAATATCTGTTCTAGTCAGTCAACACCCAGAGGCCGTTGATTCTGAAGCAATGGAGGAGGAAGGCAGCCATGCTCACGGGCTATTGTGTCAAGCACCTAAGCACGCATCAGTTTCTCTACACCATGGGGCTTAGGAGACAAGATGCAGCCCTTCTTACCTCCTGTTCCCGTGTTGCCTTGAGGTATCGATGGAGGAACAAGGACCCTAGCAGAAGCACTAATAAGAGTAAATACTGCATTACAATTGAACTTGGCGCGCCATGCGTTTGAATAGTCCAAGAATTGCCTCTTTGGCGGGCCCAATAATTGAACACTAATTCATATGGTGCGGCGCCTTCAACACTTATGTGCTAAGACGACTGAAGGTGAACGAACGTTGCGGGCTGTCTCCATGGTATTGTCGAACTAATTGCCGGGATGACAAGGGTGTTAGTGCACACTGTACAGAGCATTAGTACAATGTTGGTTGTCTCTGCATCTGCTTTGCAGGCTAGGATGTGACATTACTGGCAAGGAGGTGGTGATACGCTATCTGAATGGTTGACTCTTAGCGCTCCCCAGTGTTGGGAAATGGTCCAATTTGAAATGATCTAAGTGCGGGTCGTCCCGATTGGTCGGACGGCTCGCCTCCTGTCTCGGTGAGCTCATAAGTGCAGGGTTCAGGCTCCTAGTTGGTGCTATTGGTTTCAGTCGCAGTATTGCAGCAGTGCAATGCTTGATCGTGCCGTCGTGGCCATGCGCTTCCCGCGCTCAGGTCCAGTAAGTTCTAGTGTTGTTCCGAGATTATGGATTATGTCAACTTGTCCACCCCACGGAACGCCTGTCTAGTGTACAATGTAACGTAAGCTGCACGTGAGGAATATTGGCCAAGTCGTGCGCAGTCCAGGTGAAGCTGGGTTGCGCGTATCATTACAAGGCTGCCATGCCTAGAGTTGTTCCCCTCTCTACTGATCTCGCGACGAAGCCGCTCTGTCCCAGCACTCCAGATATTTCGGCTTGGGGACGTTAGTAACACAATTTGGATCCATTCGATTCTACCACCATGCGGCGGTCAACTAGCTTGCTCGAGAGCTTGCGGAGAGTACGTTCACGGTCGAACAAAAATGTCGCTACAGCGACAAGGGCGGCCAGCAACGATGAGGGTGCAGCCCTCACCGTAGTTCATCGAGGCGAGAACCCGGAAATAGAGTGAGTACACTTCGTTGCCAGCTACAGTTCAAAAATAATTCGGAGACCCCTGCGCTCATGCTTGGCGACCTATCAGTATTGTAGCTGTTCACGGGATCAATGGAGATGCCTTCAACACGTTTTCGACGAAGAGCAATAATCGGTTTTGGCTTGGCGACCACGATATGCTTCCTCGAGATGTGAAAAACTCGCGCATAATGACATATAGGTACCCGGCCTCCGTTGCGACGTTGTTTGGTGGTACATCGTCGGATCGCATTCTGCAGCACGCGCAAACCATGATCGCCGAGCTTGTTGCAGATCGAGAGGTCAAGAATACCCTGCATAGGCAAGTTTCTCTGCTAACTTATGCCATTAGTTAGAGGACGCCACCGAACGACCGATCGTCTTCATATGCCACTCTCTAGGAGGTATCATAGTGAAACGAGTAAGGGGTCTCAGATACCTGTTGTCGCGGTCACCTAACACCTATTTTTCACGTAGGCACTCGTTTACTCGGCGAGTCGGACGGGGAGTCATATCAATCACTTACATTCAATTTATGTCTCAACCTACGGCATACTTTTCTTCGGTACTCCGCATCAAGGCAGTGGTACAGCGAATCTCGCCACATTTGTACAGCGAATAATAGATGTTCTACTCCCGTCGAAATTGGTCGATAGCCAAGCACAGCTCCTCGATGCGCTCAAAGAAGGGTCAGAAGTTTTGCAGGAAATTACAGATAATTTTGCTCCATTGATGAGAGACCTCAGGATTTACTTCTTTTGGGAACAGCAAAAAACAGATCTAGGCTACAAGTTTGACTACGTAAGCCTACAACCTACTCTACGTAATTGCGTTGTTATACTGTTAGACTGAATAATGCCACGTCTAGGTTGTCAACGAAAACTCTGCAGCCCCGATTCTAGATAACACCGACAGAGCTGGGCTACGAGCCGACCATAGGAACATGTGTAGCTTTACATCGAGGAATGCCCCCGGCTACAAACTAGTTGCTTCAAGTCTCGTACGATACTCCCGCGATGCTCCCACAACCATAACTCGCAAGTGGCGCATCGAAAAAGAGATGCTCCGTTCCCTCCGACAGCAAGAATTGAAGTACCTTCATGAAGACGATGAGATAGACAGTCAAGACGAGATAGCGAGCATTGCCACAAAGAGTTGATGACCGGTGAATTGGTATTGTGCTATAATGTTATAGAAACTACCATTATTATAGGGATGTGAAACTAGGATGCGAGGGATCTCTACGCCTATTAGTCGAGTCAGGCAACATATTATCATATTTATTACATTATCCATTTGGCGCACGCGGCCTCGGGAAGGCAATGGCTAAAAGCGGGACCTTAGTATGTTTGTCTGTTGTTTCTAAACCCTTAAATCTACTTATTGGATTATGAGCTAGTAGATATGGTAACACGGCTGAGGGGAAAATCATAATCACATAGGTGACGTACCGCGTTGGTATTTAAACCTTCATTCCAATGTAAATGACCAGGCGTGCTACCTACTAATGTCTTAAATACGCTTAGTGGAATAAAAGCATAAGGACAACGCCAAAGGATAGAGTTTGATCGTACTAGGTCAATAGCACCTAAAATTCTCTGTATTAACTGAGGTTGATGGTTCAACTAGTTGCCCCTGGGCAACTGGGCTTTCATAGCAGACAGGCCACAACGAGTGGACACGAGGAACGATAAATTATTCATACATCTCACAGAACCTTTGCCTATGCCTCATTGCTTATTGTGTGCTCCGGCAACCTCTTGAATCGGGTGACCCCGTGTTCTGCAGTTGACATGCCTTGATATTCGTGGGAATGGGTATGCCAAAGTACACGGAAAATGCTCGAGCAATAAAAGATGGAACTAGGCAAAATTAAAATACCTATAGTCGCTTCAAGTGCTCGTTAATACCCCTATTCGCGCTTTAGTTTGGCCGACTTCACGATGGGTATCGTTGTAGTAGGAGGCGTCATTTTTGCCGAATTCTCGTGTGCTAGTCTCTAGTGATAGTCCACACTTCTTTTACACCACCAACGAAGTTGAGCTCGATTTTATCTTTGCTGATAGGCTTTAATTCGCGCACTACGACGGAGTACCGGGGTAAATGTGGAAGGCTGGGAAGCATCTTTGGTGGTGTTATCCTCATTAAGAGACGCCACATTTCGACAACCAGCTCTAAACCGTTTTGTAGGTGGTCTATGATAGGCAATACTCTTATTGCCGCGTTTTGATTTCACTACCGGGTGATCTGGCTCAGAGCTATAACTCGACCACGAACTGAGCCTACTGGTACTCCGCCGCCGCCGCTTTAAACTTGGTCGATTAAGTGTATCCGTACTATCCCGGCCGTAAATCCTATTCGTTCTTTGTATAGCATCCTGGCAGATATCGGTTACGCGTGACTTGTTTATTTCCCGTTCGATTACTGGGATCTGGCGTGAAATCCACTCAATTCGAATGCCGTAGAGCTCCATGTCGTTCTTCGCCTTCCAGTGATCCCTGGATGCTGTAGTGAATTCAGTAAGGCACCAATTTCGCCTCTTCACGAAGTCTAACGCTGTGTCGAGTCTCAATCGGGCCGAGTGGCTGTTGATAGTAGAGGCTGAGTCGTCATGGCTCAAGTCCCGCGGACAACCTTCAGCTCTTTGCGCTAATTCCAGGGTCGCCCTAGCCGATTCTACGGCTTGCCAAGCATCGTGGGTCTCTCTCTCGTACTGCATGGCCGGTCTTAAGTCCAGTACCCATTCCCTTGTGTCGGAAGGCCTTAACACCTTCTCCTTTAGTACCCTTTTCCAGGCTTGATCGAATGCAGGCTATGCTTGCTTGAGCCTGCGAGCGTATATCTGGTGTTCGCAGCACGTATAAGCAAGATATTCGATCCATGTTGCTAGCTTGTCTTGCTGTTCCGGGTCATGACGGACCCGAAATGACTGGCCAAAGCCGTAATGTGCTAATACATTCTTTAGTCCCTTCGCATAAGTGGTAGAACCACGGCGGAAAGTACACACAAATGTGTCGTATGCGCTTAATCGATCATGACAGTGAGGATATCTTGGCGTTCTGTTCAACATTTGCCATTGGCGAAACCCCTTCTAACTGTCCCACTGGCCTCAAAAGATATTCCAGGTAGGAACTTTAACATTGGAGAAGTTCTGCCATTGCAGTAGCTGGTCGCGGTATGCTTGTGGATTCTTCACAACTTCATTTACGAGATGAAGAGGAAACGCAGGGCGCCCACCGAGATCCACACGTTTGTTGTAATAGGTGGCGGCGGCTACCTCTGGGGGATCAGGTGATTTCGTAGAGCTGTCGCCGATCGGCGGCGAAACTAAAGGTTGGCGCGACGGAGATGAAAATCGAAACGGTAATGGATTGAAGCGTGCAGAGATTTCCAGCAGCCTGGCGTTCACTCCCTCGAGGTCGACTGCACGGGATTGAATAGCATCGGTCGGTGAACAATTTGCTCGATCCCTACTAAATATTAGCCGGGGAAAATGGAAAGAAAGATGACAGGGCGCAGTGGTGCTCACCTGAGACGCTGGATGAAGCTCTCTGGTAAGTTCTGGGGATCCTCGACTTTAACAAGGGTGATGCTAGACTGGGAGCGTTGGGCGCCTAGATACTCATCAAGTTCGAGATCACTCAAAGCGGCAGGGTCACAAGTGAGCCATTTTCGCGTTTTATACTCCACGGAGGCCATATTAGCAATATGAGTTGCGTTGCTGCTAAAAAGAAGGAAAATTCAAGTAAGAGAATCTCGATGATATGTCGGTGTCTCGGTGAGGTCGTGCACAGAAACGACACAAGCCGGCAACGGCCGAATGAACCTAGCTTAATTGACACCGCTCGGTCCCGTCCTCACTCTGTACTACATTACATACGCAATCAACGTGACTGAAATTTGCCTGTGATCGCACGCATTTGAGAACTACTAACATGCTAGGTTGTTTGCTGTGTACTATCACAATAGTGGCCTTTCAGAGATTTCTTCCCTTTCTCACCAGCCATTTCTGCTTGTAGGGGTAACGGTTCCATTGGGTCAAGGCACACGGGAACCTACTTCCTACAAGGGGAGTACACGAACATTTACTCGGTATGTAACAATAGTGGCGGCTTAGTTAGCAAACTTACCTAGTCATGATTCTAGTTACCATGGCCATATTATCCATGACAAGAAACTATTAAATCCCTAACCGGCCGTCATGAACAACGTGTGTTGCATGAATGTTTCCTATCGTGCATCGTGTATCTCTAGCATCCTTTTCATTCAGCGTAACGCGACCCAAAGTAACACATAATCTAGTCTGAAGAGCCACTCACCCTCACGGAGTGAGTATGTATATTTGCTGTATCGCGTTCCTAATATATATTCCAGAATTCCCTCCTTCCTTTCTCTTTCGATCTATATATCTATCGAGTATGCTATTGATCTTGTCCTTCGTTTAAACCCCTTCGATTATCATTGGCCGAGAGCAACAATTGTTGTGCATATTGACAATGGATGATACAGACGTGATTGCCCACGTATTTCCCCTTCCTGGTCTGTATTTCGACGAAGCCCACCAGGTGATCAGGGATAATCCGCAGTGGAAGCCGGCCCTATTTGTTTCAGGGGAATCGCCAAGCCAGACTCACCAGCCTCGAGATGCTCGCTAATCGACACCGCTGCGGAAGGAGTTCGATCCATGTCCCTTCCCGTATCTTGAGATAAGATTGAGCTTTGTCCCAAGAGAGTCTACCGGGTTGATTTGGTGCTGATCAAGGTACTTGCGACGTTCTTCTCCCCAATGTGCCGAGTATAAGCAGGCACCACTTCGCGCTCACATACAGGAACACAGTCCGAGACAAAATTTACCGCCTAGTCTTGCGAGGTCTTGGCTCTAAGAATGGAACCGCGGCGAATTACGACAAATAGGCCAATACACTACCGGAGCTCTTTCGACTGGATTATCGACGGCTTCGTTTGCCTAAATTTCACCAAAACCCTTGTCGTTGAACTACTCGATGGCTTGGCATTTCAGATAGTTGTTAATCATACCAGCATAAATTCGCCCACGTATGCTGCCGACGTCGAGCGATTCCATCATGGAGAAGGAGATGCAGGAGTTCTTATTAATAACACTAGACTTGATAGACTTCCAGAGACCGAGGGACATACGCCATTACGAGGTGCCGTCATCTTCGATATTGCAGTAATCGCGGAGGGTGGAAACAGGTCTGTTTATCGTACCTGGAATGTAAGCAATGGCGAAGAGTACGCCTATAAGGAACCTAAAGGGTTTATATACAATATTGCGACATGGAAGGAAGAAATCCAAATTATGAAACAAATATCGCATGTAAGAGGCCTTTTTTTATTTGACGGGTTGTTGTTCCATGCTAACATTTCCTTAGGAGCATATTGTTAAGCTGTTATATAGACAAAACCGTTTCTCACGAGGGGAATGCACCATGATACTACTATAGACTTCATCTGCACTGAAGCATCCTCATGAGGCATTGGACATTGCGCACCGGGACGTTAAACTAGAAAACATTCTGGTCAAATCTCGGGATGCAAGAGACCCCAGTCACCTCTTTCTCAAAATCACAGATTTTGGCCTATCGAAGGTTGGAAGCGTGCTAAAATCAAAGGCCGGCACAAGCCCCTACACGACCCCTGAAACAGGCCGGCCTGGGGCGATGGTGGAGCGGTGCTAGCGCTTGTTCTACCGCGAGCCTGCGCTGCATCGAGACCCAGACAGTGGTCCGAGGCTGCGCTAGCGAGCTGTTCTCTTACGACTGACAGTAGATTTCCCACGGCTTGCTGCCTCCGGGAGTCGAATAGATTGGTGCAATCGGATTGTTGAAAGAGTTAGCAGTCTACCCCGGAAGGGTTTATTTAATATCTTACGGCATGTGTTAGTCATCACGCCGGAGGCACGATATTCGGCCCACGAGTGTTTGGTAGAAGCCGAAAAGCTTTTGCGGTCGAGTCCCAACCCGCATGGTCCCTACACAGCACAAGGACAAGCCGCTATCGGAACCCTGACCCTCGTGAGACCCCAGGAAACACAGCCCCTACGTCCACCGGGGACATAACCTCCAGGGCCATCAAGGCTACAACCTCAGAGACTACCAAGAAGGCAACAAATAAGAGATGCCCCGCCAGATTACGAGCTCATCAAATTCAACGGTGCTAACATCGCATACATGCCATTAATATGCTTTCTGCTTCGTATCCACTCAATATAAAGCCTTGGCTAAGGTAATTACTACGCTTTAGTTAAAGATTTATACTAGTTATAAATATTGCTTGTTTATACTTAAAGTATAAGCTACCTTTTATTATTTATATATTTATTTATATAAACGGTAGTGTAAAGTATTTATACTTTAAAGCTTATACTTAAAGTGTTTTTATTTAATAGCTAAAACTATAACTACTTTTTTTTTTAAATAATTATTATAATTATTAATTATTAGCGTTTTAATATTTTTAATTAAATTAGCTTAAAAACGCTATTTTTGCTTTTTTTTTACTAAATTTATTAAATTTGCTATTTTTGCTTTTTTTTTATTAAATTTATTAAATTTGCTTTTTTTTAATTATTTTGCCGCAATAACTATTTAGTTATTTTTTATAGTTTTTCGCAATTTTTTTTTAATATTATTTTGCTTATATATTAAAAACTTTTTATTAAATAATTATTATTATTATAAGCTAAATATAAATTATTTTTATTATATTTGCTAAAAAGTTATATTTTTTTTAAGCTTTATAATTAATATATATTACTTTAATAATAACTTATTATAGCTTATAAGCTATTATAATAAAGTTTTAATTTATTAGCATGTTATTTAACCTTTAAGATTTAATTGCTTATTATATAAGTTTTAATTAAACTTTTTTTTTTATAAATAAGCTTATATTTAATTTTTTAATACTTTTAAACTATTAAAATTATTTTTTGCTAATAATATTTTATAGTTATAAGTTAAATATTATTAAAATATTATTTTTTTTTATTAGTTTATAAATATATTTAGCAGCTTTTTTAAATAGTTGCTATTAAAAAAGTTTTATATTAAATAAAAAAAAATAATTATTATAACTACTTAATTAAAATATTTAGTTATAAATATAAACAATAGTTTTTAAAAAAATAAAAAAGTTAAAATATTATTAAATAATATTTTTTTTTAATATAATTTATTTAATATTTTTGTTTATTTTTTTAACTTTATTATTGCTTTAAAATTATAATAAAATTATCGGTTTTATTACCGAACTATATAATTTATATTATATTATAGCTGCTTTATTTATAAAAGCGCTTTTATTATTATTAATTTATTCGTAAAAATAACTAAATATTTTTTTAATTTAAATAATTAATAGCTTTATAGCTTTAAATATAACATTAAAAACTATTACTACTTTAATTTATAATATTATATATTTAATATAAACTAATATTTTTATGTTTTTTATTAATATATAATCGATAGCTTATTATAATAATAGTTATAATAATATAATAAGTTAAAAATTAAATAATTTTTAAAAAAAAAGCTTTATTAATTAATATTATATATATTTAACTATAACTTATTAAACTATAAGCGTTATTTTTAAATATTAATATTATTTATTTATTTTATATTAAATTATACTTATTATAACGTAGCTAAAGCTAATATAAATATTTTTTATAATTTATATTAAATTTATTGTTTTTAAAATTTTTAAAAAGCTAATTATTTAATATGCCGTTTTTATAAAATATAAAAAATTATTAAAAGCTTTTTTATATATTATTATTTTATATAGTTTTTTAGTATAAAATAAAAAATATTTTATTATTTATTTTGCTTTTATATTATTTAATAAATCTGCGTTAAAATAAAAAAACTTGCTAATCGCTTATAAGTTAATTTAGTTAACTTATAATAATAGCTTAATTAATTTAATATATTTAATAAGTTGTTTAATTTTTATTAGTTTTTTAAGTTTATTTTTAATTATTAAAAATGTTTTTTTAATAGCTTTAATAGCTAGTTTATTAAAATATTAAATTTATTTATTTAATATATAATTTATATGCTATAATATTTTATAATATTAAAAAATTTTATAATTTTTATTAATTATTTTATTTTAGTTTTAATTATTAATAAAGACTTATAATTTATTTAAATTATAACTTTTTTATTTTTAATTTAATATTTTTAATATTAAAAAGCTAATATAATAGCTAAAAGCTTTTTTTTTTAATATTAAATAATTAATAAAGTCACCATGGTTATAAAAATAAAGGTGTAAAAAGGCTTGGTTTATTTTATAGCTAAAAAATAGCTGGCGTAACTATGTTTATTTAATATATAGCTAAGTAAAGGTGTGGCTAGTAGCACAGCCATTGCCTTAGCTATCTCCCCTAGCATAATAAAACTGCCCTTAATAAAAAAAAAAAAAAACGTTCTCGTTTTATTATATATAGCTATAAATAGCAACATAATAAGGTGTTTGTTTACTAAAATCTTTTTTTTATTTTTAGCTGTTTTATATTATCGCTTTATTGTTTAGCTAACAGTAATTAAGTTATAATAAACGCTAGTGCTTAGTAAAAAATTTAAGCTAGTGCGAACTTTAATATTTATACTAGTAATATATCCTTTGCTAGTGCTATTATTAGTCTTTATACGGCCAAAGGTTATATAATATAAAATAAATTAGCTATACGCGCAAGTAAAGCTTTTAATACGCTAAGCCTAGCTTTTAGCTTATTAGTTTTACGCAATTATTAGTTTTAAATATTATCGATATATTTTTTAAAATCGGCTAAACGCTTATTAATATATTTTTTAAATGCTTTAATAAATATTTTAGCTATATTATTAGTATAATTTTTTAAAACTTGCTATATAATTTAAGCAATTATTTTATTTTATTTTTTTTTATTAGTTATTTTTGCATTATTAAAAGCTTTTTATAAAATATACTTAATTTAGCTTTAAATAAAGCTTTTAAAAATAGCTTGCTTAATTATAACTTTTACGCTTGCTTTAATATATTTAATTATAATCTTTTTATTAATAATTATATCGCTATAAAATATAAGCGTGTTTTATTATATTATAAACTATATTAAATTAATAATATTAATATTTAATTAAATAAACGTTTTATATTAAAGTTTAAAAGCTAGCTTTAATAAATCTACGCGTTTTAAAACTTAAATAAATTACTTTACGTTAATATAAATAGCTATAAAACTTTTTGCTAAGTTAAAAAGTTTAACTTTTATTATTATTAGCTAATTATTATTAAGTATATTATTATTAACAATAATAAGTTTAAAATAAATAGTATATTTAATTAACTAGCGATTAAATTTTAATAGTAAAAATAATTACATAAATAATAATTTGCTTGCTTGTTTACTTAAGTCGGCTATAATAACTATTATATAATTATTATAATCTTAACTTAATATATAATTTTTTATTATTAGTTTATTATAATAATAAATATATACTATTTTTATTATTTATTTATTTTAGCATTATAGTAAAATCTAGGTTTATAAGTTAAATATTAGCTATATAATACTTATATGCTTTATTTTATATAATAGCATAGCTAAAAAAACGCTAAAACTATTATTTATATCGCTAATAATATAAATAGCTTTTTATATTTTCTTGTTATAAAGCTTAAAGTTTAACGTAGCTTTGTTTTGCTATTATTATTTTAAGCTTTAATAAACTGTTTTATTAATCTAGTCTTTAACTATTTTTTAAATTTTGCTATTGCTTAATTTATTAAATAGCTACAATATAATAAAATAATAAAAAACTTTTTCCAGCTAAAACTATAGTTATAATAAGCATTGTTTTAATATATAATTTTAATAGTATTAAAAAATTTTCTTATTATAGTTTTTATTTTTAATATATAGTGCTAGCCGACTTAACATTAATAAAAAATATAGTTTTTTTATTTTAATAATAGCTTTAGCTTAAATATTAAGCTGTTTAATAGCGTCGATTTTTTTAGCAATATTTTTTTATTATTTAGTGTTTTTAAATATAATTATTATATATATTTTGCCGTAATTAAAATTCTTATTAAAAAACCGCATTAAGTTTATATTAAACATAGTAAATAGCTTATTAAATAAGCTATTAACGTTGCTAGCTATATTATTAATAGTTTATAACTAAAAAAAACTATAAGCTAGTAAAAAAAAAAACAAACTTAAAAATATTATATAATATATAAGCAAAGTTATAAAAAAAAAAGTTGTAAAAAAAAAATTTTTAAATATTAATAGCGATTAAATATAAAATTTATAAATAAAAATATATAAAATATTTGCAGCAAGTAAATATACTTATAGCAGGTGCTATTATAATAGTTAAAAAAAATGCTATTATAGTTTAGCTAATATTTAAACTTATATATTTATTTTTAGCACTATATAAACTACTTTTTAATTATTTGCTACTATTATTTATAGCTTAGCTTTTAGCTTTTTAAGCATAAGCTTTTTTTTTTATTAAATATATTTATAAGCTTTTTTACGTTTTATATTAATATTTTATAAAAATATTATTAATTATTAAATAGTAAATATTTTTTTTATTTAATAAAATATTTAAGTTTTAGCATTTATTTAAATATAATAACTTTACGGTTTATTAATTTCTTTATTTTATATAATTGCTATTTATTATTATTTTTTTCGATAAAGACTTATTTAAGTTTTAGCCTGTAGCGATTATATAAGTCCGGGCCTTTTAAGGCCGGAAATAATTATACTATTAATATTATATAATAAACTTGCTAATGCTTTAGAAAATTTAATTTATAAGCAAGTTTATTAACTTGCTTAATTATTATTAGCGGCTTAACTTATTATTATAATTATTTTTATAGCAGTTTACTTAATAAGTTATACCTTTTATATAGCTTAAAATAAATTTTTTTGCTAACTTAAAACTTAAAAAGCTAATATTTATTATTATATTAAATTTTTATTTCTGCAGCTATAAAATTAATAACTGCTTAAACCTTTTTTTAATATATTTGTTTAATTATTTTATAGTCTTTAGCTGGTTTAAAAACTTTTAAAGCTAATAATAGCATTACTAGCTTAAAGCTTAAAACAATTTTATTAAATAACCTATTAATAATATTTTGCTTTATATTATTTAAAGCATATTATAGCAGTATTATTATTTTATATTATAAAATATTAAACTTAAAGTAATAATATTAAATTATTATTTTAACGTTTTAGTTTTTTTGCTTTAACTGCTTATTTATTTGCAAATAATATATTATAAAAAATCTTAGCCTTATATTTATCTTTGTTTACAATATCTGCTAAAAAAGCAATATAAATTTAATATCGCAGTTATTTATAAAAATATAAAATATTTTTTATTTATATAATATTAACATTTTAATAACGATTATTGCTTATTTTTAAGCAGTATATATTATATATTTTAATATTAATATAGTTTTTTTGCTATACTTATATATTATAATTAAAAGCGCGTTATATTTATTATAGCCTAGCATTTTTTATAAAATGTTTTTGCTAAGCATTTTTAACATACTAACTATAAAATTTATTATAATAATATAATAAAAAATAAACTAAATATTAATTAGCTATAATAATTTTAATATTTTAGTTTTATTTGTTTTATTATTTAAGTATATTAGGTAATAATATAAGTAATTTTTAACTTGCTTTATTAATTTAAAAATCGTAAAGCTTTTTAGTTTATATAATATATAGCTTATTTTAAAATAATATTTTTTATTATAAGCAGCCTAAAGCAATACTTTAACGCTTTTTTTAAAAATAACTAGCTTTTTTTTAACGTTATGCGGTATATAATATAATAGTTTATTTTCGCCGTATTTAAACTTAAAACTTTTTGCCCGCGATAACTTTACGTTTTTAAAAGTATAAATTATTTTAGCAGTTTTTTTATCGTAAAAATAATTATTTATTATTTTTTATTTAAACTTGTCGCTTATTTATATTAATAATATAATATAAGCAAATTCTTTTATAATATTATTTAAAACTAAGCTATTTTTATTAAATTTCTTTTTATTATTTGCAAGTAAGTTTTTAGTTAAAAGTTTTAATAAAGCGTTTAATATAAAGTTTAGCTTTTTAAAAATATAGCAAATATTTAGCCGGTATTAATTAAGGTATACTAATATAACTATTAGTTTAAAGTTTATTTTAATAATATTTATAATTATAAAATTTTTTTAATAAATAATTTTTCTTATTGTTTAATAGTTTATTAAAATTAATATAACTTAGTAATATAATTATAGTTATAGCTATAATTACTTATATATTTATATAAAGCATAATATTTTTAGCTTTATTATTTAATAATCTCGCTTTTTTTTTATAGCAACTTTGCTTAAAAATATAATTAGCTATATTTTATTAATTAAAATTAGCTTTTTATTTTATTTACTATTAATATAAAAAATTATTATATTATAGCCTTGCTTTATTAAAGCGTTAATTTTTATAAACGTTTTTTTTTTATAGTTTTAATAAACTAAATAATTTTCTTGCGTTAAATTTTTTTAAAGCATTTTAAAACTATTTTTTTTTTTGCGTTAAAATAAAATATTTTATCGACGTTTATTATTTTCTTATTATAATATTTTTTATAAATAATTTGCTAAATTTAATTCTTTTAGCAAGTATATTTATTTTTTGCTTTTAAAAAGGCTTTATTTTTTACTAAAACTAAAATATATATTTTTAAAGCTATATAGCTATATTAATATAAGTTTTAAAAGCGCTTAATATATTTAATATTTTAATTTTTTTAATAGCTTTTATTTAACTTGCTATTATATAAATATTATACTTGTTAACCTGCAAGCTTAATAACTTAACTATTAAGTAGCTATAAAATAACTTTTTAAGCAATAAAATAAATCTAATATTTTAAAGCTTTTACAGTATTTTTTTAAAATATATTAAATACTTCTTTTTTAAATTATTAAATATAATAATATTATTTATATATATGCAGCAAAAATTTTTAAACTTTTATAGTTTATTATTTATAAATTACTATATATATATTAAGCTATTTTAAAATCTTATTAATGTAATATTTAATATTTTAAGCTTTTTTAATAATATAATTATTATATAGTTTTAATGTTTTAAATATATAAGTAGTTAGTAAAAAAAAAATATAGCGTTAAAAACTAATATAACTTGCTTGCTTTTAATAGCAGCAATAATATTTTTTTAGTAAACTATTAGGTAAATATTTAATATTATAATATTGTTTAAGCCGCGCAGGTTAACTATAACTTGCTTTTTTCTTTTGCTATTAATTATTTACTAAATAATAAAAACAAGGCATTTAAACAAAATAAAATCTATTATTTAGTTTATTTTGCTCTTTATATATAATAAATTAAATATTTTATTAAATATTTTTTAATTATTTATGCTTAGTTTATATAAATAAAGTTGCTAACGCTAGTTTTATTAATTTTATACTAGGTTTACTTATATTTTTTTATGTTTAAGCATTTTAATAATATTTTTTAACTTTTATATATTATATTTTTTTATTAAATATAATTTAATATTAGTTTATTAAAAATTCTTGTTTAAAATATAAACTTTATGCTTTATTTTAATAAATAATATATTTTTAAGTTATTATAAGCTTATATTATTATAATTAAGCGGCTTGCCTTAGGTTTTTTATAACGCGCTATAGCTATATATTAAGCTTAATTTTTTAAGTATATTATTAGTTATTTTAAATTTATCGCTATAATATATATTTTTATTATTAGTATGCTTAGGTAAATTAAAAGCTTTAAACTATATAATAAATTGTTTTTTTTTATAGTTTATGTTTTATATTATGCTAAGCCGGGCATTTTAATAAATGCGAACTAATTTGTTTATAGCGTTTGCGTAAAAAATATATTTAAAAGTGTTAGCATTTAAAACGCTATAAAGTAGTCTAGGTTTTTTGCTAAAAAATATATACTGCTGTTAAACTTTTTCTGCCGACTATTATAACAGGTTTATATATATAGCCGGCATTATTATTTAGCTATGCAAAAGTATAATTATATTAGCAGCAGCTATTATTTTTTACTTAATAAAATTTAGCCGTTTTATTATAAAAATAAATATAATCGCGCTTTTAGCTATTTTTATAATTATTTGCTGCTAAAATATATCGAAAATAATATTATATTATTTAAACTAAAAAGTTTTAAAAAAAAGCCTTAGCTTAAGCTTATTATTTACTTATATTTTTATTTTTGTTAATATAGCTATTTTTTTTTTAAAAAGCAGTATTATAAATATTATAATATTAAAAATAACTTTTATATTTATTTAAACTAGCCTTTTAATGCTTGCTATAGTTATTAGCTTATCTAGTTTAAAATATTTAATATACCGACTAGCTTAAAATAGTTAAGTTTAATCTGCTATAATATTTAAAGCGCTTATATTAGCATATATAATATTAGTTTTATTATTATTTTTAAAGCTTAATTTTATTTTAATATATATAAACTAAGCTATTAATTTGCTAGCTAGTAATAATTTACTATATATTTTAATTAGCTAGTATAGCTTAATGTTAATATATTTAATATATTTTTAGTAATTATTTGTTTGCTTATTATATAATTTAACCTAATTATTAAATTTAATTTAAACAACTTGCTACGCATTTGCAGCTTTATTATTTTAGTTTTTAGCTTGCTATAATATATTATTAATTAAAAGCATATTATTAAGTAGTTAATAATTAATAATTAAGTTATTATTATTTTTAACTAGTGCTTAAAATATATAATTGTTTTAATAAATATATATTATATATTTATTATAAAATTTAAAAACCTTGCTATATTTTTAGCAAGTTTTTTATTTTTTTATAGCTATTTACTAAAAAACTATAAAATAAAAAAAAGTTAATTAATTAGCTACTTTTAACTTTAATTTAATATTATTATTATTTATTATTTTTTTTAGTATAAAATATTTTTTTGTTATAAAACAAGCTTTTTTAGCATTAATATTTATATTATTTAATGCTATATATATTTTTATTTTATAATATATGTAATTTTTTTTGCAGCGTTAGTAAATTTATTGTTTTTAACGTTAAAATAATTAATTATTATTTTAAAATTTTATTTGCCTGCTTTTAAAGCTTTGCTTACTTTAAAACTATAAGCGGTTTACTTGTTAATTGCTATGCTAAAAAAAACAAGCTTAACTATTTTATTTTAGCTAACGTTTTAGTTAAAAATCTAGTTTAATATATTTAATATTATTAAAATAAAATATATTAGTAAATTATTAGCTATTGCTTTGTAAATATTTAAGATTTGCTTAAAAATTATTATAACTTTATTTTATTTAATTAATTATACCTAGTAAAATAATAAATATATTAAATAATTGCTAAAATAAATATGCTGCTAGCATAAATAGCATATAATTTTTTAATAATAAAGTTATAGCTAATATAAATAACTTATATTAAAATATTAAAAAACTATAATAAAATAATAACTGCTTATATATTAGCTAAACTATTATTATTTAACTAATTATAAGTAGCTAATTTATATTAAGATTTAATTTTAAAAAGTTATTATAATAAGCTTTTGCTTTTTTATTTAAATAAAGTAAAAAAGCGTTAAGCTTAAAAGCAGCACTTGGCTAAGCAATTAATTAGCAAAATAATAAATAAAGTAGATTATAAACTTTAGCTATTTGCTGCTTTTTAGTTTAATGTTTAGCTGCTTAAGCAAAATAAAATATAAAGCTAGCCTAGCTTTATATTAATTTGCTAGCTTAAATTTTATTTTAAAAATATTTGGTTTGCGCGCTTTTAAGCTATTTTAACGCTTTAATAATATTTAGCTTAAAACATTTTATAATATTTTTTAATGTTTTATTTAAGTTGCTAAGCAGCTAAATATAAATATTAGTAAATAATTTTTTAAACTATTAAAATTATATAGCTTTTTTTAACAGCTAAAAAAAATTATATTAAATTATAGCTTTTTTAGCATTGTTTTTAGCATGTTTTTTAATGTTATTTTTAAATAAATAAATGTTTTACTAATAAATATCTTTTTTTACTTAAATATAATTTTTTTGTTTAAATAATAAGTCGGCATAAAAATTTAAAAAGCTAATATAACTAAGCTTTTAATTAAATAATTGCTGTTTTAAAATATTTTATTATATAGCGTTAATAAACTTGCTAAAACTAGTTATAAGCTAGTTAAAGCTAGTTTTTTAAAATATATTTAGTATTAAAATATTATTGCTTATTTTAGTAAAGTTTATAAGTAAAAGCTTAAATAATAATAAAAATTATCTAGTTAAGCTAATGTTATAGTTAGTTATATTATTTTCTAGTTTAATAAGTTAAATAAAATTGTTTATCTTATTATTTAATGCTAAAAAATTTATAAAAATATTATACTTAAATATAAAAATAAATAAAATTTAGTTTTAATAAAATTTTTTATCGGTTTAAACTTAGTAATTAATTAAATATAAAACTATTATATTAAAATAAAGTAAAATAATAAGCAAAGTTTAATTAAACGCTTATTTGTTTATATGTTATTTAAAGAAATATAATTAAATTTAAATAGTAGATTTTGTTTAGCTTAAATAAGCTAAAAGCAAATAATTTAAAAGCAAATAATTTAAACGGTTTTAAGTAATCTATTATAATTTAGCAAGCAAAATAAAAAAAACTTAAGTTTAAAAAATAAAAAAATTAAAAAAATTAGTTATAAAATTATATAATTTTAAGCATTTATTAACTATACTTTTTTTTAGCTTAAAAATTATTAAGTAACTTATAAATTATAAAAAATAATTTATAAATTAAGGTTTAAAAATAATATATTTTATTTTACCCGGCAAAAGTATAACTTATAATAAGTTATTAATAGCAGGTTTATAATTTAATTAGTCGCGTTTTATTTATAAATTGTTTTATAATATTATTAAACATATATATAGCAAAAGTTATAATAAAAAAATAATAGTTAAACTAAAATAAAAAAATATAGTTGTAGCTAGCTCTGCGGATAACTTAGTAAAACGCGCGGTTAGCAAAATAATAATATAATATATTATACGATTTTATAGCGGCTTGATCAAGCGCAATCGCTAGCTATTAAAATAATAAAATCACTATAGTTATAAAAATAAAGGTATAAAAAGGCTTGGTTTATTTTATAGCTAAAAAATAGCAGGCGTAACTATATTTATTTAATGTGTAGCTAAGTAAAGGTGTAGTTAATAGCATAGCCACTACTTTAGCTATTTCCTTTAGCATAATAATAATATAATTATGCTTTTTTTAGCTTTTAAAAAAAATACGCTATTAAAAATAATAAATTTTTTTTTTTATAAAAATAAAATTATATTAAGCAGGCGCTAATATATTATTAACTAAAATTAATATTAATAATTAAAAATAATTTTTAATTAAAAAACTTAATTATTAATATTATTATTATAAAATTATAAATTATTTTTTATGCTTTTTTTATATTAAATAATAGTTTAACTATTATATTTTTTAAACTGTTTAATAAAGTTATTAAAAGTTTTATAATTAGTAAATAATTATTAATTAAATATTTAAAATATTTAGCAGCGTTTATAAAGCCGCGTATTTTTATTATTATTAATAGTAATAATTAATTTTTAATAGCTACAACTTTTATAAAATTAGCTTTAATTTTTTTAATAAAAATTATAAAGCTTAAAAAAACTTTATTATTAATAAATAATAAATATTTATTAAAGTATATTATTATATTATATTTTATTAAATAAATAAATAATTTATATAGCTTTATATATAATTGTTTTTTTATATTTACTTATATATAAATATTATTTAATAGTTTTACTAGCTACGCTTAAAATAATTTAATAATTTTTTTTATAAACAATTAAAATATAACTAGTATATTATATAAGCTAAATAATATAATTAGCTATTTATAAATATTAAAAGGTGTTATAAATATTATTTTTTTAATATATAGCTTATAAATATTAATATATTAAAAATAATTTATAGCTTTTTATATTTAATTAATTATATTTAATAAAAAATAAGCTTGTTTTTTTATTATTTTATTTAATTTAATTTAAATTTAATCTATAAAGTGGCAATGCTACGCGGCTATTTTGCATGTTTATTTTCCTAAGGAAAAACTATTTTTTACTAATAGTTAGTTTTACCGGATAAAACCTTTAAGCATTATATGTTTATATTTTTCTTGCTTTTTAATATTGCGCGGTTTTACTATTTGCGGCTTAAAATTATATTCTGTTTTTATATAAGCTTATTTAACTATTATAATTATAGCTTTTAATTAGCTATTTTTATTATAAGCTATTAAAGTAGAAAATATATTAGCTAGCTTAATAAGCGCTTTATATGCGTTGATTTTATTTTTTAGTAGTGCTGCTAGGGTTATTATTTTTAGCGGAGTTAAATATTTCTACTATTTAATATTATAAAAGGTTAAAGCAACGGTTTTTTTTTTTTTATTTTTAAAAAGTCGAAGGCGTGCTAATTAGTAGTACTTTAAGCAGGCATATAAGCGTTCTTGTTAAAGTTTATTATATATAGCCCAACTTTTATCGCAGAGGGCGGATATAATAAAAAGGTCTTAAAAAATAAAATATAACGGTCGCTAATAGCTAAAGCTTAGCTTTTAAATTAAATCCTCTGCTAGTATAAGCTAGATTTAAACTAATAACCTTTTAATATATATAAAAAAAAGCGTATATATTTAAAAGTAGCTAGACGTATAACCACTACGTTACCGCACCTATTATTTTATTTAATTTTTTATAATTATAATAAAATCGCTAAATAATTTTTACTAAGTTTATTTTAGCTACTATTATTATTTTTTTAAATAATTTTATAAATATTAATAACGCTAATATTTTTTAAAAATTTTTTTTTTTATATATATATTTTTTTATATTTATAAACAAAGTTTTTTATAGCTTATTTTTATAACAAGCTATATTTTTTTAATAGTAGTTTAATTAAAGTATAATTTTTTATATTAATATAATATTTTAAAATTATTTTTTTATTTATAAAAGATTTATTTTTTAATTATAATATTATTAAAAAATATACTTTTTAATATAATTTTATTTATAATATTTTAAAGTTATAAACGGCTTATTTAAGTTATAAACTTAATAATAATATTATAGTTTTTTATAATTTATAATCTAGTGCTATTTATATTATATATAATACTTAAATAATAAAAGTTATAAAAATATAGTTTAATTACTAGCTTTATAAAAATATAATAACTAATATACTTATAGTTAAAAAAAATAATAAACTTATAATTATTAAATAAAATAGCTTTAAATAAATTATAATAATTTTAATAATTATTTTATAGTTTATTTTTATTTAATAGTTTTTTTATATAATTATTATTTATATAAACTATATAAATATAACTTTTTTAAGCTTTATTAAAAAATAATAATTTTACTAGTTTTTTATTAATAAGATTTTTTTTAAGTTTTTTAGCAAAGCTTTATTTTTTATATTTACTTTTTATATTATTTTTATTATTATTTATAAAATAAACGCGTTTTTAGTTATTTTTTAACGGTTTTTGCTTATAAAATATTTTATATTTATTTTTAAACTTATTAATTATTTAATTTTAAAAAAAAATTCTTTTAATTATTATTTATTAATTATTAAAAGCTTAATAAATTTATTTAAGCTATTTAGTTTTTTTTAAGTAGTTTTTTATTTAATAATTTATTTTATTATAGTTATAATATTTATTATTTAATGCTTATATTATATAGCTTTATTTTAAATAGTTAAATACTTTAATAATTTTATTAACTTTTTAATTATTAGTTATTAAGTTAAATATTATTAGCATTAATATTTTTAGCGCTATTTTTATATAATTAATTAATTAAATAATATTAGCGCTAAATTATTTAATTATACTTAAGTTAATATTATATATTTTAAACTTTAAAAAGGTTATTATTATTATATTTAATAGTTTAACTGCTTTTTTTATAATTTAACTTATATTTATATTTATAATAAATCGCTTTAAATTTATTTAAATATTAAATATAAATATATTTAGTTTATTAATTATTATATTTTAATTAACTATTAAAAATTAATAAAATATTATTTAAAGTTTTTATAAATAACTAATATAAATTTTATTTTTTATTAAAAAAATATTTATAAAAACTATAAAAAAGCTATAAAATATATAATATATATATAAAACTTATATTATAGCTTTAAAAAAATCAAGCTAAATAATTTTTTTATTATTATTTTAAATAAATAATATTATTTAACGCATTTCCCACATAAGTAAACCACCTACTTAAGTGGACCACCTTAAATCTTTATATAAAATCTATATATTAAAACTTTAATAACTTTACCAATTTTATAGCTATTAACATGCAATTTGAAAATTTAGGCTATTAATATAATAAGG